>VCJN01003569.1:0-82902 GCA_006384855.1 Tetraselmis striata
CAAAATAAGACGGAGCCCGGTTGGGGGGGGGGGGGGGGGGGGGGGGGGTCTCCACTACGCGCGCTCCCGCTCATCCATTAGCGCAACAACGCATAGTCGCTAGTCGCTACTTGATAGCGGGTGTTACTGAGAACCGGCTACGTGGTACCCAGATAATCGCTACATGGTACCGACAGAGGTACGAGTACGAGTAGCTAGCGCCCAAAGCGGATGCCACTATGCACTATGCCGAAAATGGACGCCGACGTCGGGCTGGTGTTGAGCTCTTTGCGGCGCCGCCCTTGGGCACTGTAGACACCGTTGTGGCGTCAAGCGGAGAGCTCTCCCGGGAGGCGGACCGACTCTCCTCCAAGGGCATGGGCGACCTTTCGGATCCTCGCCCAGCTTCGCGACAAACGCCCGTCCCGTAGCAACCCGATCCCATACGCCGCGTATGATATTCCAATCGACGGGGCCGCTCTGACGGTGGACATGCGCGCGCCGTACCAACAACTCAAGCAACACGTGGCGGCGGTACCCTCATGCATGCGCAACGAGTATATCCGCTGCTTGGTGGGCAAATATGCCCCGGCGTCGGGGCCCCGGCGGTTCGCGCCATGTCGGAGGTGGCCTCATGATGTACCTCCAAGATCGCCTACCCGGCTGGCTCAACCGGTTCTTCGCCTTTGCAAGGCTTGTGGCTCATGTGGAGAAGTTGGGCGCGAGCAGTGCCCCGGACGTTCAGCCTCTGGCAGTCGGGGAGGCGGAATGGCGCGCGCGTCGGAGCGGGCGGCGGTGGTGTACAACATGAAGGAGGCATATGTGTTGGTGATTGCGGCATCTTAATTTGACGTCGGCATCTCCGCAGGGAACTCCGCTCATCCACGGTGTCCGCCTCATCGCCGAGAAGCTTGAAGAATCGCGGCGTCATCGTCCACACGGATCTTCGCAACGCTTACAACGAGGCATGGCGCCGCATCATCATCCAACGCCACATCGATTGCTCTTGTCTTCACCCCGTCATCCCCGCGCTCCTGGCCTTCTTCTCCACGGATGTTTTTTCCGCCTGTGGACGATCGGTCCGCCCCTCCGCTGTCTGAGGATGGCGTGCAACATGGCGCGCCGTTTGGCCACAACATCCTTCTGCGTCGCGAGGCACCCCGAAATAGAGGAGTGCGATAAAACGATGGAGGTCACCGGGGGCAGCGCACTTCAACGCAAACGATGGATATTTGTCAGCCTGCCGTAGCACGCTTGGCCGGCCCTTCATTCCTTCCGCACGTCTATCAAGGCTTCCATCGGGCTTGAGATGCCCTTCGATAAGATGCACACGTACAACGCGGGCATAGAGGCGGCGCGGCCCGAAGCCCGGGCCGACAGGGAGTGGCCCGAGCTTGATGGCCACCACGGCATCCAGGTCGTCAACGTGCCCCTCGGATCGCCAGGATATGTGCATTCCTACATGCGTGGCAAGGCGTAGGAGCTACACGAGGATGTGGACGACAGCTTGAGCAAGCTCTTGTTTGCCAAGGCCAACCGTCGGTACACGACCCATGTCATGCACCATCACGCATGGGACCTGCTCAAGCATTGCATGCAACACGGGGCGTGGTATTGGCTCCGCAATTGATGCCTCCCATCCGAGGCGGAGGTCTTCGCAGACGTGGTGGATGCCACCGTCCTTGTGGCGGTCGCGCGGGTGCTAGGGGTATATTTTCATCCCTCGCTCCACGTATTGCACCGGCACCAGCCCGTTGGTTACCGACTTTCTGGCGGAGCTCTTGCACAGCCCGGAGTCCCCGACGATCCTACACCCACGGCAGCGGAGGCGGCTGCTTTGAGTGAGATTCAGTGGTCATGGTGCTTAGCAGGTTTCACCTCCCCACTAGGTTTAAGGGTGTTGGCATCCGCCGGATGGCTACCGTCCGTGATACCGCCTTGATCGGCATGAATGACATCCTCCCCATGTTCTTCACTAGGAACTCCGACACTGACACCCACCTTCCATCTCTGGTTTGTTTGCCGACACACTCCTTGAGTCCGTGTTTGACCAAGGCAGCTTCAACGCAACATCTTCCGCCCGTCAGTACCCTCACTTACTCAACGATCCTTGCTTGTGTGTCGGCCAGCCACGCCGCGGCGATGCGCGAGGCGTGGGGGCGCCTTAAGGCGGCTACTGCTGGGCACATCAGCGATGCGGACACATGTGTGATGGAGCGTGAGGCAGAGCCTGCGTCGGGCTCGCATGAGCTCATATCATACTTGGACCAGGCCAACAGCTCGCGGCTTCAAAATGAGGTGTGCATTCTCCTTGCCAGCACATGCAAGGAACGGATCTTGCTCGGCTAGCTCGACGCGGCGTCGGACATGTGGACGGTGGCCACCCCACTGCGTGGACGGGCATGACTCCGCAAAAGTTGCGGGAGGTCGCTGCCAGGTAATTT
Organism: Tetraselmis striata; assembly: GCA_006384855.1. Lineage (NCBI taxonomy): Eukaryota > Viridiplantae > Chlorophyta > Chlorodendrophyceae > Chlorodendrales > Chlorodendraceae > Tetraselmis > Tetraselmis striata. The sequence goes on from VCJN01003569.1 coordinate 2,424, forward strand.
TTTCTGCCTAGCTCATGCATGCCCCGGTGGTTGGGAGCCATATCGTTCTGCCCTCAATAACAGAGCACAACCCGCCGTCAATGTCAACCTCTGTGGCGACGCTCTCATGAACCTCCCGGCACCCACAGGTGCTCACCGGCGCGTGCAACACAATACTATTGCCTTTCACAATAATCAATGTGTTCACGGTCTAGGCCTCGTTGTTCGCCGGGAGGTGGATGACTTGTTCCATGAGGCAGTGCCTCTTGGCAACATCGTACCCATAGATAAATGGTGTTGGACGCAAAGCTCTCCTTCCCGGCCTTCAGTGTTGTGACCGGGAGCTATAAATGATTCCCGGAGCGCGTGAAGCCCACGCTGCTGGAGTTTCACACTATGCTGCACAGTGTCAAGTAAGTACATTGCGGTGCCCCTGGCCACGGCTGTGGATCGATTTGAGTACTACTCCTAATATGGGCGACATGCAACGGGGGTTGGCAGTCTCGATGGACAGCTAACCAACCGCTGCAACGGGGGATGCGGCGTGGCACAATAACTCGGAGCCGGGACACAAGGGCCCACTTCGAGACATCCTCGACATGCCGGAGTACACGGGCATGGTTTTCGGCACTGTGGGTGAGGTGAGCAAGGGGTGCTGCGCCGTACGAAGCGCGCTGTCGCATGCTTGGCCGCGGAATGTTTGGGGTATCCTCTCATCGCGATGCATTCGGTGCACTACCCGGGCTCGCCAAGAGGCCTTTCTAGCAAGAGATTTCCTTGGGTCCCTGAGCTTGGTGGCGGCTCCAAAGCATGCCTCATCAGACGGAGCAGATTCGTCCGTCATCCCGTTGCCGAGGTTGCACACCGCGTCCGTGGAACGCCCTCGCTCACACGTGCCCGTGTGGCCCGGACTCTGAACGGGGCGCGCGTCACTCATCTATCCCCCTTGTGCGGGATGTGAGCCGCTTTTAATATCGGCTTTTGTTGATCTTTTAGTACTGCGGATGCCACTCATCGGCCAGCGCGCCGCGTCGCGTCAGATTGGCAGTCTCTTATGAGCCCGCGAGATGATGCCAGTTGAATTCATGAAAGGTCCTATCCTGTCTGCCATTTAATTTAAGGATGATTCGTTGTGCTTTTCATCGATGCGATACGCCAGACCTTAGAGGAATTTATCTATGCGGTAGATGACAAGGACTAGCACCGTGTATCTTCAAGATTTGAAGTGAACTGATCCTGATGGGACATGTAGCGGCCGGATATGTCCGCCAGCGCAGCAGAGCCAGCGCATTATACTTGGTGCACTGCGCGCTACGCGCCCGCCGCCCGCCCACCCCGCCTGCCCGCTGCTTGCTTGCGCCAGCAGCAACCCCGGTGACCGGAGGTCGTGTCGGAGCGGGCGCCACCCCAACCTCGTTCATTCTCGTGAACTTGCACGGACACCCACAATCACCCACGGGCTGCATCACCGACACGTCCCGGGCTGTTTCCCGATCGCCATCTGTCGGGCGGTTTAGGAGGCCGGTGTTCCGCCGGGCGGCGGGTGGGCTCCCCGCCGCGCCTGATGCCGTGTCAGCCGCATCTGGCCGCCGTGACCGCCCGCTGAAAAATCCACACCACTCGCTCGCTCAGCTGCGCTCGGAACCTAGGGGCAGCATTCCCCGCCCCCGAGATCGCTTCCAAGTTTCGGGCTCTGGGGCACTGAATCTTCTGCTTCCGCCACCCCGACGGCAGGCCGCGCGAGGGGTCCGCGGAGGAGTCACCGTTCCGGAACTTCCGCGCCCGGAGAAGTGGGCGGGCGAGCGAAAAACTAACGAAAATATTAATTGACACACTCCCGGCCGCCTTTCCAAGCGTCCTTGTGTCACCGCCCTCCGTCTACTTCCGCCCGGAGCGAGGCCGAGACGCTGGCCAGGCAGCCTCACACTCCCATCCTCCGCCATTCTACACACGTAGCGACATCAGGTTCGAGAGCGCGAGCTGCCTCGGCGACAGCGGCATCGCGGCCAGACGGAGGGCGCATAGGGCGGCAGCTTCCTGCCGAGGAGCCATCCCGCCGCCCCACCCCAGTTTCTCCCCCCTTCCTGCCAAGAAGCCACCCCACCCCCCTATCCCCCCCCCCACCTCCTCAAACGATGGTCGATAGGCCTCGTGGCTCCCGCACATCCTGCTGAGCTCTGAGAGACATCTTCCGGGTTCGGGAGACATACATCCTCCGCCCGGCAGGCTGCCATCGCGACGATGCGTGCCGCCGCGCAAGGCGTCGTCCCCCGTCAGGTGACGCCGCCCCGCCGCCACAGACAGCGAAACTACTGAGGCTTTCGCTGCCCGGTTCCCGGGCGCGGCTCCAACCCGTCTGCTATCCCCAGCCCATATGCCTGCGTTCGCCATCATGAGCTACCGGACACAAAATGCCAGCCTGGTGTTTATTTATTTTTACTAAAATTAGAGTCGGTCGCCATCCCTGCTGCGCTGTCCGTCTGCCCCGGATTCGGGCCCCCTCCGGCACGCAACCTGACTGCGGGCTGCACCGCGGGGTTGCAGGCCTCGCGCACACAACTACCTCAGCGGAGTAGGGCTGTGGCACTGGTGGCGGCGCGGACGGAGCATGTGACGGCTCGCCTCCGCAGCGTGGTGCAGCGCACGCCGACATGGCAGGCACGCGAGCGGCCGGCCGAGGCGGTCGGCAGTAGGGAGGAGGAGGCGCAGCAGGGGACGGCATGGCCGTTTGAGGATGCGGGCGGGTTGCAGCAGGGGCTGGTTGAGCAGGGGGGGGCAGAGTCGCTGCGGGCGGAGGGGGTGGAGGAGGTCAGTCAGGCGCCGCGGCGGGGGCGGGGGCGGGGGCAGGGGCGGGCCAAGCGCGGCCGCGTGAGGGCGGAGCTCAAGGCGGACATGCCCACGCGAACCACCATAACGTGGTCAAACACGATCGCGCTGTTCCGGGTCGCGGAGCGAACGCACTCGGCGCGCACTGAGGCGGAGCGGGTGCGCTGCCCCCCCCCCCCCCCCCCCCCCCTTTTAACTACGAGGCCCACCTCCTCCGAGCGCCTCCATCCTGGCCCCCCCTTGCTCCCATGAGTCATGAGTCCCTGTGGGCGGAATGGGCAGGCCTCCCCCTGCTGAGTCGATCGCTGTGGTGCGCTGTGCTTGGGGCAACGCAGAGGCAGCGGCTGTCGGAGATCCAGCGGCGGATGCGGCTCGCGGGGCAGGTCAAGCGGCCCCGGCGGCCGAGCGGCGCAGAGCTGGCGGAGCTGCGGCGAAAGCGGCGCGCCGGCCCGGCCCCTCTGGCCGCCCCGGCCACCCCAGAAGCGGGGGCTGCGAAGGTCGCGGGGCAGGGGAAGGGCAAGAAGGCGCGGAAAACCTACATGAGCAGGTGCCGATGCGGCCGGCTGCGCGCGGGCTGCCCTGTGCCGGGTGGGGCAAGCTGTCAGATGGGTGCCCCTGCTGCGCCGGAGCTTGGGGTGTCTGAGGCAAGCACGGGTGTCGGCAGGCGGGAGGAGGGCGAGCTGGTGCAGCGCTACCAGCGCTGGCAGCGCGTGCAGAACATCCGGGCGCGCATGGTGCTGGAGCTGGGCTGCGAGGCGACGCCGGAGATGATGGTGCAGTGGCTGGAGCTGCCCGGCGGGGTGCGCAGTCTGGCGCAGATCGACGCGCTGGGGCACGAGGCGCTGGAGACCATGCGCGCCAAGCACCTCAACCTCATCCGGCAGGCGGCCTGGAGGCACTGCGGGGAGGGGATGGCGGTGGATGCCCTCGTGGCGGTGCGCGCCTCCCCCCCCCCCCCCCCCCCCTCCCCATCTTCCCACGGGCAGACCTGCCGCTTTGTCACATGTTTTCCGTGCGCAGTGACACAACTGGCGATAGGTGGCGATGGCTGTGGGGGGCGAAACTGATGTATTTTTTGGGGCGTTGTTCAGTACTCTGTCTGCCCCGGCATGCGTTCCCTCACTCGCCCCACGGGCAGACTGGAGGAGTGTGGGGACAGCGGGTTCTGTGCCCCGGGCTTTGTGGTGACACACGGGTATTCAGGCGGGGGTCTCCTCAACAGCTACAATCACACACACACACACACACACACACACACACACACACACACATGGACACAGGCACACACATGGACACAGGCACACATACACACGGACGCAGGGACTCGCTTTCTCCGCCGTTTGGAGTATCGGGTGGGTTGACCCCCCGGCATGGTGCCCGCAGGAGGGGCAAGGCGTGCTGGAGAAGGCCCTGCGCAGCTTCGACCCGCACCGCAGCGTCTCCTTCGCCACCTACCTCCTCAGCATGGCCCACAACGCCATGTCGGACGCGTCCGCCGCCTACACGCGCTGCGCCACCGTGCCGCGCCGCGTGCTGCACCAGCAGCGCAAGGTAGACGCCCAGCCCTGTGCCCCTCCGCTCTGCGCTCGCACTCGCCGGGCGCGAACGGGCGGGCGGTTTCGGAGCGATCCGCCGGTGCGCGGTGTGGCTGAGCTCAGGCGCGCCGCCCGCAGATCCGGAGAGCGGTGCAGGAGCTGGAGAAGAGCGCCCCACACCGCGCGTCCGACCCCGCGGCCGTCGCCGCGCTGTCGAGCCTGTCGGTGCCGGATGTGGTCGACTACCTGGAGGGCGCCGGGCGCGTCTCGGAGGTGTCGGCGGAGGCCAAGGCGGCAGGTGTGTTGGTCTATCGGTCCCCTCCCCCTCCCTCTTCCCTGTTGGTCGCGCCCGGGGGCCTGACGGGACTGGACACGCCCCCGCCCGCGGCGCAGAGCTGCTGCTCCACGAGAAGGCGCGGGCGCCGCCGGTCCCGGACCCGACCACCCACAGCCGGCGCGCCTCGCAGCTGTTCACCTACGGCGTGGGGCACACCGTGCGCGTGGCGCTGCTCCGGCTGGAGCCGCGCGAGCGGTTTGTGGTGGAGCAGGTGTTTGGGCTGTCGCGGTGCGGGCTGCGGCGCAGCATGGCGCAGCTGGCGGAGGAGATGCTGCTGACCGCCGCCGGCGTGCGCCACATCCGCAACACGGCGCTCGCCAAGCTGAGGGCCACGCCGGAGATGGCGGAGCTGTGCCACCTCGTCTTCCCCCGGGGAGCCCCGCCGGGGGGAGGGGAGCAGTCGGCGCGCCCAGCGGCTGCGGGCCGCGGCCCGCCCCGCCTTGGCCGGCCGCCTCGTGCGCTGCTGGCGGCGGTGCAAACAGCGCCCAAGCCGTGGGAGGCTGGCAGCTGAGGGTGGGGAGGTAGGGAAGGGAGGCGGCTGTAACATAGCAGAGTGTAATAAGAATGCGCTGTACATGTTTGCTGCAGAGTGCTAGTCCGTCAGCAGGTGTCTGGAAGGCTGACAAACCCTAAAACCCTAAACCCTAAGAATGACATGATGTCCAACATCCAGCACGTCCACGAGGAGGATTAGCAGATGGCGCGGAACCCAGCGCCATGCCCTAGTGTGCCCACTGCGAGATATGCGGGAGTATCGTCCTGGGTCCCCCGTTTGTCCGCCGGCCAGCTCCGAGTCAGCTCCATGTCGCTATTGACGCTAGACGCTCGGCATCGGGGGACTAGGCAGATCAGACGAGCAATCACGATGGGGTAGGTGAAGCTCCACCTACCACGGGAGGACGCGCGCCACGTGCTCCAGTGGCCGGCCGACGAGGGGACATATCTACGTAAGCTGCTCCTCGACCAGAACTCCCTACCGATCAAGCCCCGGATACACTCTCAAGACCCGATGGACGAAATCGAAAGTAGGCCCCATACAGTGTATTTTGACAGCGCGCAGCTGTCGGGGCTCACGGGGGAGGAAATCATCCAGCACCTGGCTACTACCTTCTGGATCCGCACACGCGGCATTAATGTCAATCTTTGTGCACTAAGGAGATTGTAAGAATTACCTCTCAGCGCTCATTACATTCAATGGAGTATACATATTGCGTCGCCGAGCTGGTGGCACATACGGCCGCACGGCGCAACTTGAGCAAGAAGCACAGAACCGTAGCACGTTTTGCTGAGCCCACAAGTTTATCCGACCTGCCTGCCTGGCGCTGAGCGCGCACAGCGCAGCACAGGCTGCCAGGGACTCCGCCTTGAGACCCTTTCGGTACATGTCGCCGGACTCGTAGCTGTGGTGACAGTGGCGGCGAGATGATGTTTTGGACTTTCTGGAAGGGGCGGCTTGGTCGCGCGCGACGCGCGCTCTCCGCGCAGATCGACGAGGACGGCGTTTGAATAATTCAACTACAGCACTCCACAAAATCAGTCTTTGCACATACGACTCCGCGCGTAACCTCGCCGTGGTGCCCAAGCCATGAGGCTACGGGGCCATGGAGCCTCGCGTCTCAGTGCATGCAAGCCTCCCACGTCAAATAGGCAGCCGCTTCGACCGGTTATCGCACTTGTAAAAATAGTTTTCGACAATCGCGTTGTTTGGCACAAGGCTAGAACCACCGAAACACGGTCCACTCACAGGGGATCAACATGCTGGCGGTGTAGCTACCGTCCGTACGTCCCATTTCACGCGCACTCCCGATGGTGGGTAGACATATGCATGGCATGCATTACGCGCAAGTTTGAGCCCTGTCAAAATCATGCTACCGTTGCAATGCATGGGCAGAAAACGTGCCAATAATAATGCAGACAATTCTCCACAATTTTCAATCCCACCATTTTCCAAGCTACAAGATAAGCGCCGTTGGCTGCGCCTCGCTGGATTAAAATGTTACAAAGAAAGTGCTTTCCATTCCACAGAGGCATGCCTATGCCACCCGCACCGTCGTGGGCTAAGCGCGGGTTTGCCCCCATCAACAACAATCTCACGACTAGCGCACAATCATGTCCACGCGCATGTTGTGGCACATGTCACCCATGACCAAAAGAGGGGGGGGGGTTGACGAATGGGTCGACGCGGCGTGGAGACTCGTCCAAAAGGTCCTCGGGCCTAAGAGTTTGCGTGGAGTTGTATCTTTCATGCCCCCATCATGCTGCCCCCTCCCCCCATCCGACACACACACACACACACACACACACACACACACACACACAAGTGGCTGACTGGCATGCCAGAGTAGCTAGGGGGTATTTTCGACAAGCCATAGAACTTCGCCGTGTTATTGGAATGATGTTATGATGAGCGGGCTAGACAGCCTTGCCTACGAGCTTTTTAGTCCGCTAATCACACCTAAATCTGATAAAACGGCAAATTGTTTTGAATTTCCGCGTGATTGCAAGATTTCTGCTCTTCGCAGGGCAAACAGCCGATTTGCGAATGTCGCATTCAGCCCGCTAGCTGGCCATAGACGCGAAACCATGCGCCGAGCGAGCAGCACGGGGTAGGTAGCTAACACATGTATCTCGGCGACCATGCTGGGAAAAAAACACGGTTCTTTCTGTTCATTGTTCAAATGCTAGCGTGGCGTGCGCTCAAAGCGGCCACAACCGAGCGTCCAAGGAAGCGTCAAGCACTTCTCCCAGCTTGTGTCAACTAGCTTCTTCCCTCCTCTTGTCTGCGCGTACAACCATATATAGGGGCATGAGAGGTTTGCCCTTTGCATCGGCATGGAAGGGCTCGTATACGGCCACGGTGAGTCAACGTGTCTTCGGTAGTCTCGCGCGACTTCACAAGCCCGATGACGAATCTCGATTCCCAATCACCAAGAGTTTCAGGGCACTTGTCCTCCTCATGCACCTAATGATGGCCGAGACCACGAGCTATGTCAGTCCCGAGCGAGACGCCACACTATGTTTGTCCCAGCTGGGACAAAATAACAATCAAGGTAATACACCAAATTGTTTTGTCCCGTAAAGGACAAAAATGACAAACAATGGGACTCACATCGGAGACGTCGATGACCACGAGGTTCGTGTGCTTTGCATCGCTGGGCGATGTGTTGTCGTGAATGCTCTCCTTGGCGCCGGCGTGAACTCCCTAAAAGGCGCTGTCATCTTGAAGCACTTGAGCTCGAACCTCGGCTTCGACGCGATTAGTAGCTTCGGCATTCTTGAGGTCGGCGTTGGTAGCCATCGTGTGACGTGCCTCAGCGGGCTCGGTCTGCCCATGCTCAAGCAAGAAGTCGTCAACTTCCTCTTTCCGTTGCGGCCAGAACCCGGAGAAAGCTGCCGAAGGAGCAGTTTGCATCTCATCCAAGTCGTCGAGTAGATTCTTCCAGCTCTCGCGCTCGACCAGGGAGAAGTGCCACTGGATCGCTAGGTCCGTGATGTACGACCTGACCTCTTTGAAGTCATCCAAGGACCTCTGGATCTTCAGCGCGTCAGGCTTTTATCTTAGTTGTCGCAGAGAGCGTACAAAAGGGGCCGGCCCGCACGAATCTCGGGCGTCTCACTTGGCGCGCTCTTCAAGATCTGCACGGGCTCGGAAAGCGATGTGTTGGACCACAAGGCGGTGCGCAACGAGCCGCCAGCCGCGGCGGCGTCATCATGGGTGAACTCGAATTTGTGCGGCTTACTCATGTCCTGGATGTGGTCTTGGAAATGGGGCTTTAGCCACTCAGAGAAGTCGAGGGAGAATGAAAGCTCTGCAATCTCTGGAGTGGGCGAGAATGCCTTCGCAACCAAGTCAAGAAAGGATTCGACTGTGTAGGCGCAGCTGCGAGATAACGCAAGACCTATGCGGTTGAAGATCTGGCCAGCCCGTGTGCCCGACAGGCATGAAGACCAAATGAATGACGTCGCAGATGCCGATAGACACAAGCCAATTGCAGAGGGCCGCCACGTTCCTATTCTTGTTCTCCCTATCGGTGTTGTCCATCTGGATTTTGATGTACGGAATCTTTTTGTCACGGAGTTGAATTTCCTGCATCGCAGATCAAACTTCATCCGTCCACGGCTACTGGGCAACCACAACGAATCTGTCGGGAGGACAAGAACGAGCTCACCTTCATGATCGTGATCCATTTCAGAGTGCAGTCGTGGACGAATCATGGGGGATGGTGTTGGTGTAGTAGTAGATGCCGCCCGGGCGGTAGCCGTCGTATTTCACACAAGTGAGGTGATATACTTGAGGAGCATTTCGGGCTTCACAGTCTTGGGGATGCGAACCTAGTGAGGCAGCAGGGTCTTCGCGGAGTCCATGCTATCAATTTCGAAGAAGAAGAAGTTTCCATGGCCAAGGCGCGACTAGAAGACGGCGTTGTTCACATCCCTTCGTTCCTGGCGCACTCTCTCGAGGTGGACCTTCTGCTCGGCTGTGACCTGACGCCTCACAAACTGCTGATGTTAACAGTGCATTTGACGTTCCTTTGGCGTCATATCCTTTGTGCAAATCTCGCGAGCTTGGTCTCTGGGCGCTTTGCCCGCCGCGCAAATGGGACAATCGCTGAATCGCTTCACCTTTATATTTGGCGTGGTAACATCCGGGAATTCCTTCCAAGTCCGGCGGAAAGTGTCGAATGACGCGAGCTTCAATTCCTTCTTGGTAGCACAATCTATGAAGCGGCAGGTATCATCTTAGCGACATTGTCTGTCGAAATCGTGAAAGGGCTATCGATAGCGGGGTAGAATTGTTGTACGCCGAAATCGATAAATGCCCGATCGGAAAGTGTCGAACGACGCGAGCCTCACTTCGCCCACGGCAGCCATGCATATCTACAAAGCGGCAGGGGCATAATAGTTCGGTATGCAAAGGGACAAATTAGGTCTCGTAATTTGAGACAAAAAAGTTCGGTCTACAACAATGGGTCGAAATAATTCTATCGATAGTGGGATGAAATAGTCCCGTCAATAGACACGAAAACGACATGTCAAACGACGGGGCAAACTAGTTCCATCACTATGTTTATCACTAGCGGTCCCGTCACGAGCGGCACGAAATAAGTCCGTAACATGCAAGACGAAAAGTTATATCATCAACGACCAAAACTGAATATATCAGCGGGACGACAGTTCGGGAATCAGCGAGACGAAAAAGGTCCGTCATCATGGCGACGAAATCGGTCTTTCATTTGCGGGACATAATCGGTATGTCATCAGCGGGACGAAATCGTTCTGTCATCAGCGGGACGATATCGTTCTTCAACAACGCGACAAATCTGTCTGTCATCAGTGGGACAAAATAGTTGTTAACATGGGAACGGAATTAATCTGTAATTAGCGGGGCGAACTCGTACTGTCACAAGCGGGACGAAATCCGTTCGTCATCAGTGGGACCAAACCGTTATGTCATCAGCGGGAGGAATTCGTTCTGTAATCAGCGGGACGAGAAACGTTATGTCATCAGTGAAACGAAATCGCTTTGTCATCAACGGGACGAAATATGTGTCATCAACGGGACAAAATCGGCATGTCATCAGCGGGACGAAATACGTATGTCATCAGTGGAACGAAACGGTATGTCATCAATGGGACGAAACGATATGTTATCAGCGAGGCGAAGCGTTCTGTCATCAGCGGGACGAAATAGATCTTTCATCAGTGGGACGAAACGGTATGTATGTCTTCAGCGGGACGAAACGGTATTTTCAACGGGACGAAATTCTTTTGTCATCAGCGGGACGAAAAACATTCTGTCATCAGCAGGACGAAATGGTATGTCATCAGTGGGACAAAAAACGTTTTGTCATCAGCGGGACGAAATAGGTATGTCATTAGTGGGACGAAACGGTCTGTCATCAGCGGGACAAAATCGGTATGTCATCAACGGGACGAAAATTGTTCCGTCATCAACTGGACAATATGGACCTTACTTACCACGGAGAATGGCGTTGTAGGCCTCAGCCCACGACTAGTAATGGTAGCAGACGCAAATCTTGGTCAACCAAGGGAGACATGCGCTTCTTGGAGGTCGTTGTTGCCGTCGTGGAAAGGCAATATCTCGACGTGACCTCGACTGAATGTTTATTGCTAACATGCGCGGTCGTACTTCTGTACTACAGGTGCCGACGCACTATGAGCAACGCGAACATTTGATGTAGAAATCAGGGTACCGGCATGGCGTTCTTGAATTCGCAACTTATCTGTGATCGTTTCGTCAAAATTTGAGCCAGAAAGGGCACGACACGTTATTATTTAAAAACATCTCTCCTCAAAATGCGTCGGCACCCGCCGAGTTGCGAGCACCGTAAAATACGAGTACGTGTACTGGTACCAGTACGTACTCGCTACTACCATGACGAGTACCGAAAAGTGGTCTATATTGTACAAGGATTTCTACCCGTACTCGAGTGACTTGCAGCGACTCTCTGCTTGCGCGCATGGTACCTTGGGCGGCATTCTCTCTGCCGGAGTGCAGACGGCCAAGTTGATGCAATTGCCCGTACTCATTCCGCGCCCTCTTCTGGTGTTGCCTCCACCTCGCAACTGCTGTAGTGGATGTTTCCTATTGCCTATTCGGGTGGTTTCATGATCGCCTTTTGCAGCGCTAGCTCATGTAACTATATTACTACCCATACTTGACTCCGCTGCTCTGACAAGTCGGCGGACAGTCTGGTTACTACAGATATCCCCATACCTAGGTGGCTTGCTGTGTTGATTTTCTAATTCTGGGGAACTGCCCTTTTTGTAATTCACACAGATACCTGGGTACCCAGGTCCGGATAGGATAGTACGGGTTGACACGTACTCTCACGTACTCACGTGGATTATTCCTGTCACCACATAAGGACTAAGCGGCGCTTCGCGCCGGGGATTTGTGGAGGTGCCCCTACCTCTTGGGTTGAGCGTGGTGCGGGATGCGGGCCGCTTTTAGCCGGCTTGTCGTGTTGATCTTGTAATACTGTTGTTTCCGGGTAATAATGCTTTTAGCGTTAGATTTGTTAGTAATTTATTTTTCAGAAGAGACGTATTATTTTGTAAAACAGATTAAATCTGCAAGCCGCGTAAAAGCGGGCCGCTGACCACTGGTGTGCATTACAAAAAGGCCGGTACCCAACCCACCGCTAAAAGTGGTATTACCCCAAAAAAAAAAAAAAGCAGCACTACAAGATCAGCAATACGGTACAAGCCGCCTACAGGCGGCCCGCATCCCGCACGAGGCCGCGCAGGTCGGGCCGGTCGTCAGGTCTACGGGGCGGGCACGGCGCGAATCGCCACGCCCGCCGCCTGTACCGGCACCGGACGCCGGACGCCGTCGTTCGACCGTCGCCCGTCCGTCGACGGACGCCGGGCCCCGGGTCGGCGGACTGCCCCCGCACCGCGGCGACCCCTTTTTACAGCATCATTTTACAGCATATATGCTGCTAGCTCATGTAAGCATATACTCGGACCACCGTATATATCGATATAGTCACTGTATAAATATAGAGGGCGAGTCTCGCTTGCTGATTCAGCAGTAAAAACGCGCTGCGGTGCCGCGTTATTTTGGCGTTTTAGACGAATATATGACGTGCCTGGGCTAGAATACACGCGCATCCATTCAGAATCTTACCGTACACGTACCAGTACCGTGAAATCAAACGACCGAAAACCGAACATATGACGGTTCATACGCGAAGCGCGTATGTGACAGGACGGACGGAGGACATTCGTGATTTTTGCATTATGTTTCCGGTATAATTCACGATAGATTCGTCTTAGTCGCAGGATTTTTACGGACTCTGGTAGGAGTGCCTAGAAATCAAACGAGCAAAGATCGAACGTATGACGGTTCATTCACGAAGACGCAGCACACGAGGACGGAGGACGGACGGAGGACGGACGCCTAAAAATCCGTGATAAAACCGTATTGCAACCGGTATCGATTCTCATGTATTCCAAGTGATTTCGGACGCGGCTTTCCTTTTCCTCCGCTCAACCCAAGAGGTAGGGGAATTATCTACATGAGGGTTGAGGATTATAGCGACTATATGGTCGCCAGTCGCTACTCGCTACATGGGTACCTGATAGCGACTAAGGATATATACGACTATCGTCATGGGGAGGTGCCATGGGGAGGAACAGGGTACTGGTACCGCCGACCAACCGAACACCGCACCGCTCGTACCATTTCGGGGCGGGGCGGGGGGGGGGGGGGGACGAAGGGGGCCCCCCTTCGTTCCATGCTCTCGCCCATGCTCTCGCTCAGCTGTGCGGGCGGCTGCGTGCAGGTGTACGGCGGCTACTACCGCCGCCTGCAGGTGGACATCCAGTCGTCGCTGGCGGAGGCGAACACTCTTATTGCATCGTGAGTAGCACTGTCGGGGAATTCAACGACGTAGTCGCTAGTTATAATCCTGCTGATGTGGTACGAGCACAACGTGGTGAGCCAGCGTGGTACCAGATAGTAGCGTGAGAATTAGAGCATCACGCAGGAGAGGCTGTATTCATATAAGGCCCGGTACCGACTCTCCCGTGGAACAGGTTGGTGCAGGTTACGGGACAGGTTGCCGTATGTTCAGCCGCAGGGGCCCTTGCCAGCCGCTCCTAACACAACGCCAGCATACCGTACCACAGTACCGCGAGACCGCGCGGCGCGACTTCTCCGGTGGAAGTACGACACGTGCAGCCCTTCACTGCCAGCAGGGCCTACGAAGAACCCCAAAATCTTGGTTTTTCCTGTCCGTCACTGTGCAACGACAGTGGTGCCTCGGCGGGATGGACCACGGCCAGACGAGCCCCTCCTGGCACAGCAGCGGGGCGAGTGGGAAGCGACGGAATACCACGGCGATGGCACGGCTTCGGCGCGCGTTGTGCGCCGCGCCCACCCCAGCGGACGGCGAGGGCATGGACTGGGCCTCGGAGCCGTCCGACATGACCTGTTCCTCCTGGCCGTCCCTCACCCTGGGGGAGTTCCACCACAGTGCCCCGCTGGACTTCGGTTTGCACCCAAGCGAGCTGGACGCCATCCAACACAGCGTTGATGCCGCTGGGAAGGGCCGCGGCAAGGGGCCGAGGCTGTCGAACGTCAAGTCCCTGGGCGCCGCGCTCGACAGGGGGAAGCGCAAGGCGCTGGGGAGCTTCCCAACACTCCCCATGCGGTCCTCATCCTCCTCGAGCTTAGGGGGGTCCCATGGGAGCTTCGCCGCCGTCTCGCGAAGCTTGGAGTCGGCCAGTTTGGGTATCGCCTTGGAAAGCGTGGGGGAGGACCGGTGCTGATTTCACGTACGACAGCGGCACACCACGCCAGCGCAGACTAACGTCCTACGGGTGTCGGCTGCAGCTGGTGGCAGACGTCGCCTGTGCTTTAGTAGCTGCCGACCGGGCGACCGAATATCACAGCGCAGCATACTCCTACTCGTAAATACCAAGAGAGACGACGTAGTACCGTACCCAGACAGTGCTACTCGCAGCTTCCGATACGCCGCTCTCTCTGCTCGCTCTCTGCCTTCAGGGCAAGGAATTTGCGAACTTAGAAGCAAATGTGGAGCCTGTGGAGTTACTGTGCCACTTCCGAACTCCTCTCTCAAAGCTTGTGGGGCAGCATGGACAGACCACCCATAGGTCTACACACCGCAAAGGGAGAAGAGACAGTGGCTCCCCTTACTTTAAAAAAAGCATCAGTACTAACTGAAGTATTTAAGGCATTTATGGTACATTTAATGACGACCCACGCATTTCAGCTGCGCATCCGTGGACGCTTTGCTTGCCCCCTTGTCCATACTCACAGCAAGTTGGTACGGGGATTGCCACTAGTGTGGTGCCGCCTTTGTCCAAATGAAGGCCACGTTGCAGCCTCTGTAGATTGGTTCAGCAGCCGCGGATGGCGGTGTCTTGCTGCTTTACCCACCCCAACTGTCGTTCATGTGCGCGCCTCATGCGGCCATCGTATAACCAGTTGTGACTGGCAGGGCAAGGTGGGCCAACAATGCATCAGTGGGTGGGATGGAGCGTGTGTCTACAGCAAACAGCACGCCGCAGAGTCTTTCCGTGGCCACATTTGCTGGCTACGTAGTACATGACACATTTAGTAATTGCAACCCTGATGTTCCGACACATGATTGGAGTAAAGCGAGCGGCGCTCAATCAATGATGCAACACATGAAGAGAGCAGACAAACCATGAAAGGCACTACAGACTGACACTACCACGCTTTAATTGTTTACGCTGACTATAGTTTTTGCCCCCCCCCCCTCCCGCCTCAAAGAGAGAAAAGCTATTATTAAACACATACATGCCACAATATACCAGCCAAGGAAAACTGCTCGTGTATACACCAACTCAATGCTGCAACACAACAGCTCGGTTTTTGGGACCTGCGAACTCAGTGAAATGGTGATGGGCATTCTGTTATTGACATGTAGTAAGATTCGCCAAGGGCGCAGCCCATCCGGAGGCAAGAAGGGGCCGCGGGGGGGGGGGGGGGGGGGGGGACTCCCGCTTGCAAAGTGGGCAGTCAAGTAAGCTTACAGCCCTGCGCTTGTTTAGCGATGGGGCCGTGCGTGAGCCTGAAGGGGGGGGGGGGGGCTACGGGAGGGGTGAGTAGCGGGCTGGACTGCAATTATTCAGCTCTAATGGGCGCAGCAGGAGGGGAGGGGGGGGGGGGGTGCAGTTCGGTAGGCCCTGCTCACGCCCCGATGCTCCGCTCCATGGCGTCGTTCTTCATGCGGGCCGCCGCCAGCTCGCGCTCCAGCTCCGACACGCGGCTCATGAGGGAGCTGGCGCGCGAGCTGGGGCGGGAGCTGCCGCGGGAGCCGGAGGTGCGAGGCCGCGAGGCGGAGGAGTAGGAGGTGCGGAATGACGCGGAGCTTGGCGGGCGGCTCACGCTCGGGCGGCCGTCCACCAGCAGCGACTCCTCGTCCACCTCGATGCTCGCCGTCTTCTCCGCCACGTTCTTGTCCAGCTTGGCCAGGTTGGCGCGCAACGCCTGGATGTTGGACACCAGCGTGGGGCGCGAGTTGGACAGGTTCTTGTGCAGCGCGCGCTGCTCCGTCATCGTCCTCCTCATCGTGACCTCCACGCTGTCCATCACCTGGCCACCCCGCCGCGCGTCATCAGGGTTTAGACGACGCTTAAACCCTAAACGTAGAACGAATGCGGACGGGTTTTCAAACCCTAATACTAACCAAAAACCAAAACCCGATTGTATCAGATAAGGAGGGGCACCTTCTCCTGCTCCGGGCGCATGCTGCGGTACTGGTACTGGCGGCGCACTTTGTCCATCGAGTCCTCCAGGTCCAGCAGCTGCTCGCACACCGCGCGGTCATGGGTCTCCGCCGTCTCCAGCTCCGTGGCCACGTTGTCGCGCTCCAGCTCGAGCACGTTCCGCAGGTTGGACGTCTTGCTGATCTTGTCCATCGCGGCCAGCTGGTGGTGCTGGCGATGCTGTGTGGCGCACACGGAACATAACCCGGGAAGGGGGGGGGGGGGGGGGGGGGGGGGAGTAGGGGAAGCGCGGGATGTTAGCCGGGATGCTACCCGCATGCCTTATCCGGCAGTAGGCAGTATGTGCACTGGTACCATTCCTTTGTGCGATAGTTAATAAAGAAATCACCGCGAACAGGAACACCACCGTGCATTAGTAACCACAATTGACACCCCCAGTCCCATAACAGCTGCAAGCGAGATTCCTAGCTCAATGGATGTTCGGTCATTATTGCTGTTGCCATTTCCCCCCTTTCTGTGAGTGACATCACACAAAGCCGAAACACAAGTCATTCCTTTGTACCTTTGGAAGAAGTCAGTGCATTGCCCGGTCAGCCCCCCCCCCCTCCCCTCCCCCCCCCCCCCCCCCTTTCACTCCCATCCTCGCCCAGCCCCCGCGGCCCTCCTCACAGCAGGCATGCGGCACCGGGTGCTCACGCTGCGCTCCTGCAGCACGACCTCCTGGCAGATGTTGTCGATGGCGAGGCGCAGCCTGGAGGCTTCGCCGGTCAGCGCCAGCGCGTTCTTCACGATGGTCTGGGTGCTGCTCGTCCAGATGGCGGGGTAGATGGTGAGCTGTCCGTGCCGGGGCAGGGTCGCGCCGTCAAGTTTTTTTGGTGGGGGGGGACACAACTATCAGCAGGCAACGCAGATATCCCCTCAAGCTGCACCATCATCAAGCGTGGAGCCTATCCGGCGGACCACGCAAAGCCTACAGTAACATTGCTTCGGGTTCCCTATACATCTTCTCCCCCCCCCCCCCCCCCCACCCCCCCAACACGAGAGAAAATATACACTTGGCTAGAAATCTATCAGAACGCACCACGAACACTGCACGGATGACAAGACTTGATGCTTTAGAACAATGTATAATGTTATAACAATTTACAATGTTAGAATTTATAAAGTTATAATGTTAAAATTTATAATTTACAATGTGAGAACAATTTATAATGTTTTGGACCCGCAAACCCAGTTTTGATGGTACGGAGTCGCCCGCCATTTATATTCATGCCACATTGACATCGGTGCCTCCCCCACAATCCACATGCCAACCAAACATATTCGGGTGCCGACGCACTTAAGTACATGTCGGCTGTGTGTGTGTGTGTGTGTGTGTGTGTGTGTGTGTGTGTGTTTGTGTGCGGCTGTGTCATCCCGTCATTGCTGTGGGAGAGGGGGGTCTGGAGGCCGGCGCGCACGTTTCTGGGCTTGCCGAGCCCGGTGGAGCCAGACTTGCCAAAGTTGGTGGCCTCGGTCGTCTCATCCAACAGCACGCGCCTGTCCACCTCCAGCGCGGTCTTCTTGTTGCGCAGGTCGTCCTCCAGCTGGCGCTTGGCCTGCCTCAGGCGCGCCACGTCGGTGTTGATGCCCTTCTGGCAGTGCAGCAGCTGCGCCAGGTTGTGGCGCAGGATGCCGTCCATGTTGACCAGCTCCGCCTGCACTCCGTCCTCGGTCGCCTCGTTCTTGGGGCGAGTCTTGCGCACCTGCGCGGTAGACGAAGGAGGTAAAGGGGAGAGGGGGAGGCGGGGGGGGGGGGGGGGTCTTCAGGCACTCGGCGCTGTACACTTCAGAGTGGCCTCTCTTCATGCACCATGGCGCGCATGGACAACTTCAGGCGCCGGAAGCACGTGTTTCCGGGTCAAGCCAGTGGCCTCTGTCCACCAACCAGGGTGACGCAAAAATAGTCCCAAGTTGCGTTATTCAACCACATAAAGCCGCATTCAGTGAAGTCAAAGCGACCCTCAGAATCCATTACGGCACTTTTAGGTTTCAAATATTTATCCCAAGTTCCACTTCTACGTGCCAATTCAAGTAAGTTAAGCTTGAAAGCACACCGTTACCTACGTACCACACACACATGTGACCTGGAAACATGCCAATTGAAATCTTACATAAACCCGTAAGATCGGCCACCTGAGTGCGTTCTTCCACCCCGCGCAAGTGCGAAACGGACCTGTAATACCGCCGCTATGTTGTTAAGCGGAACTCTGCATACTTCATGGAAGTTCAGACAGCTTAAGCCAAGTCGAAATGGACTTGCGTACAACCCCGCTGCCAACGGGCTTTGCTGAGTGCTCCTGGGGGCGGCAACAACAGGCGCAACGCGCGGCGAGAAGGCGGACGCGGGCGGGTGTCGATGACTCACCTCCATGCGTTTGTCGTTGATCTCGATCTTCTGCTCCGTCTGGCGGATGTAGGAGGCAATGCGGCGCGTGGGTACAGCCTCCAGCGCGGCCAGCTCGTGGTTCACGCTGCGCAGCGTCTCCTTCAGTAGATCCACCAGCTTCTCTGTCTCGTGCACCTTGGCCAGCAGCGCCTCGTTGATGGAGGACAGGTTGTGCTTATTCTTGGTGTCAGACAGGTCCTGTGAGGCGGTGGCATCATGAAGGGGGGCAGACAGGCCTCGCGACTGAGACTCTCATCAGTACAGCAGGGAGAGTCATTATCAAAAGGCTGTGTCATTCAGGCAGACTCCGCTGACCGGGCGCATTGAGCATTATGGGGCACGGCATGCACACACTGCGGGGGTATACAGCACCTGCGTTGTGCGTGCTGTCATGCGGGCGCAGGAGGACCATTGGCGATGCGTGTCACAGGTGTCCACCTGCCTCATGGTCTGCACAGCACAAAGAGGGGACAATGCGGTGGGTGTCGGGGCCTTCTACAAGCGCTATGCCAATGGGGCTGTGCAGCTGACCCGCCCGCATGATGCTATGCCAGGCGCTGGCATAGGGCGGGAATACATGCAGCTCGTAAGAGGACATTTCATGGCAAGCGGCCTAAAAACAGTGCCAATAGCTGCCGCTGCCAGCTTGATTGGTCCTGCATCACTCCTCTGCTACGTACCCCACGCCAGCAAAAGCCTTACGCATTCCAAACATGCCTTGTGGCATTCACATAGTCGATGAGGCGCAGCCTTTCAGTGCATCGACAGGAGGGGGGGGGGGGGGGGGGGGGGGGGCTTACGGATGACTCCCAAGCCACTGGCGACGTGAATGTGCGCTTGCCAATATACGCAGCGCGAGCCGTCTGCCTGGCAGCGCTCCATGGCCGGGAGCTGTCGAAAGCGGTGGTCCGGATGAGCCCACCGGTGCGCCGCTCAGTCGATTGCGGCACGGCGCCCGACATTTTTATTCCCGCAGCCTTCGCCTCGATGAACCCTGCACGCGCAGCCGCTTCGCTTCGTCGGTTGCTCCGCTGGCTAGGATAACACTTACGGTAGACAACTCAAAGCACGCACCAGCTGCAACTCCAGCATCGACTGCGGAGCCCCGGGGCTGTTCAGCGCACCAACCTAGGTCCGCAAGGTGGCATATACTGTGATACGAAGGAAGGGGTACACTAGTTGCAGACCCGCTGCCGTATCTGAAGTTAAGGATGGTCGTTCCGCACTCCGTACCAGCTCCGGGCAGGGGGTTCAGTCAGTTGAGGGGCTACTGGGCGCGAGATATAAGGTAATCCTTAGCATACGGCAAGGATCACCCGCTTTGCGACTGAGGAATATTGAAGTCGCAAAGGGTGTCGATCCAACAGTGTACAATATTACGAGCACCGAGGTCGGCACCGATGCCGAACTCTGCTGCGCAGGGTTTGCTGGCGGCGCCGAACGAGGTTGAGCTGGCGCTGAACTGCGGACCCCTTTCAACGGCTGTTCAGAGGGGGACAGGAGAAATCGCTCCCCAAAGCTCCGGGTGTGTCGGAGCCCACAAAGCTGGATGAGTTGCGGGGCCGTGTATACGGGCGGCGCTGCGTCGTCGCGATTAGCTGTCGGCACATGCGCATGCGGGATGCGTACAGCCGTACAGGCCCTCGTACCGCCGCCGCCGGCTAACAGCAGTCCCCTTCTTACGAGCCAAACAAATATCAAAGGTTGACGGCCAAAAGAGAATAGCTGGGGGCACCTGCGCTGAGAGGTATCCGTTCGCAGCGAAAGTGTGGCCTGAGCAATCTCAGGGGGGGCGGCAGTGATGGCGAGTTACCACAGCAGAACGGAGATGGCCCACCGAATGCGCTACTCCGGCGCGGACCGTAGAGTCCCGCATCGGCATTTTGCTACTATAGCGACGCGCGAGCAGAAATAGTCATCCATCTATCATTCATCGTCTATTGCTGCGACTTAGGCAGCGGCCCCCGGCGCTTCGATGAGAGCCACCGGTAGCCGTCATGCGTAAATTTTCACATCACGTTCTATATAATTATATTAACGCGTAAACCCTTGTATTTCATGAGTATACCGATACATAAACGGAGTTTATACGATCAACACACGAAAACACGTTTCACCTAACAGCGCGGCGACTCTTCCGCGCTCAAATAATGATTCGTTGTTTAAGTATTAATCCTGACGAACTGAGGCTGGGACGAAACGACAGCAACAGACGAGTGCCCCATCAATCCTAGCAGTTTCCCCAGGACCTGCCCATGATAAGAAGTCCTCGTCGCTCGAAAAGCGTAGCGTAGCGCACATGTGCAGCCCAAGCAACCCAACTGCAGCCCAGAGCTCAGTTTTCATTGGGGTTTGTGCGCGTGAGATGATGCAAAATCTAGTAGTTATTGCGAAAAGAGCTGGCAGGTTGAAAGATTTCACCTTGTGGATTAGCCTACAGGTCAAACATTTGACTCGTAGGGTAAAATTCGTCCGCGTTTTCCTGCCTTAGGTAAACTCTATAGAGTTGCAGTCCCTTGCGCAATCGCTCTTATTGCGCAATCGGCGCCATGATGATCCGGCGGTGTCGGCAGTGTTTCGGTCTAACCGGGTCCGGACGGAGCAGAGGCGCGACGGACGTACGGTGCTGCATGGGCGCCATCACCACCGGCTGCGACAGGCGCGGCGGTGTCCGGACGGAGGGCTCGGCGTACGTCTCCCTCCATCTGTGCGTGTCGTAGAAGTGAGTATTCGGGACAGGGGCGCCACACGCGCGGCAACGCACTCTCTTTATCGCCGCTTCCCAAGTCCCCGTGGCAGGCGTCCAGCCCCCCTTGCCCTCAGGCATACGGCGCGTGGAGTTGGGACGCCCCATGGCACACCACTACTCGGCGGCAGCGGCTCGCATGGGCGGGGTGGTGGGTAGGAGAATGATAGTCACTGGCGCTCCGGCTGCTGCGATGCATGGTAAAGTGTCCGCGGCGGGACTTGCAGCAATTCAGCCGGCGGTTTGAGGCTGTTGGCCGTTGCGGCGTCCGTCGTCACGGAGCGTGTGCTGAGGCGTTAAAGTACAGTGTGGTGAAAGTGCCACACGTTACGGGTTGCAGCGCGAGCCGCGATGTGGGTACAATGAATGTACTGTGGGGATGGGACATGCTATTGGTATAGCCTTTAATTACGGGTCGCGGGCAGCCGGGCACGCCAGCGCGACTACCGAGCCTAGCCAAAAAGTGGCGATTACACGGTAGATACGGCGATTACAAGCCCATTCCGTTGGAAATTCGCGATTATGGGCCATTACAGTGTAATTATATACGAGACAGGCTGGGTGCCTAGTGCCGTTCACCGGGCACTAGCATCCCCGGCACCTGAGGGTTATTGGTGGCAATATCTCTACTACTCGTAGACCTTCCGACAAAACCAACTATTTAGGCGAGACACGGACTTGGCACTGCAGATGGCTTTGCATTTTTCCGTCTCATTGTGCCCCGCTGATGTAAGACTTTCCCTTCCATGCTGTTGCCCACAACATGTTGCCATGTTGCCTACAACATTATTTGCGATGGACATGTTGCGGCAAACGCTTTTGAACCATTGCACCAGCAAGCAAGTCGGCTAGGCATATTCAGACCGCAATTTGCTTGCAGTTCGGTGGTAGTTCGGGCCGAACTCATTTCGATTCGGACAGTTCGGACATTGCAATTGTTCGCCGGCTCAGTCCGAACTGCCGCCCGCGGTTGAAACATTTTGGTTTGAAATGTACTCGGCCGTACTTTGTGAATTCAGTTCGGTCCGAACCAAACTCGGCCGACGTTCGGCGCAACCATGATTTCACCGTGATGATTAACAATCTTTGTTAATTTACCGGGGCAACTACTCTAGGGCCGGCTCGTAAGTATCATTTCCATTTGTAATAGCAGGTGACTGGTCCCTTGTTGTCCTTGGTGTCCATTGTCCAAGCATGCCTCGTTGTTTGTCCGCTCGGCAGAGCGGTGGTCTCCTACTCAGGATGTCCCCATATCGATTCCCGGCTTTGTCATTTCATGGCAATATCGTCCGGGCATGTGTCCCGGGTGTACCCGGTTGATGCATTAGCCCTTTGGGTTTCGAATGAGGCAACGGTCCAAGGGAGGTGCCGGACCTATGAGTGCATCAGTTGGCGCGCACGAGGTCAAGTTTTGGGCGGCTTTGACCGATGACCCGGGGCAAACTTAACTTTACTTTAATTTTATGAGAAGTGGGTGGTAATTAACATGATTGCGATGATGAGGTTCGGTGCAGTACAAGCTAATTGCCAATGCTATATGGGCAATGCAAGCTACGGATAGCGAGGGCGCAAGGTCCCTGAGCCCGATTGAGGCCGGAAATACACCCATGCACATAAGTTTGGGGTCCCTTTTCGGCAGTCTCAAGACTTCAGAAGTCTAGGGTACCTGAACGTAGGGCATATGAGATGAAACCCTGGAATCTCAGAGGGTTTTATAAAACCTGCATGATGAGGGCTGAAACCGAAGCTTAAAGACCTTTGGCTAGGGAATCACGCTGGACTTGGTGCGTGATGGGCGTCGTGTGCAACTGCACCAAAACCGGGGTCGGTATCACGCACACGCCGACGCGCGTGAATAGACAACCAAACGGCGGGATGGCCATGAACGCGTGAGGAAACACATTGGCGAGGGGCTCGGGTGCATTTGGTTGGGGTGCAGCCGTGTGGGCGGCGGCCAGTACATGTCGCGTTGCAATACTGGCATGGCATCAGTGTCGGCCACGCGCAGCAACACCCCATTGACTTTATAACGCTATAACTTCTCAGGGTTTGCTCAGAAAAACGTTTTAAAAATACCACGCAATTCCTCGTCCAAATCTGCGTCGAAAACAATCTTCCAAAATCAAAAATCGATTTTTTGGGTCCCCGGGAAAAAATCCCCAAAGATGATCATCCAAGTTGCCCCTCACTGCCTCATGTGCCCACCCATATCGGGCTCGTGGCTTTGCGCCAAGTGCGTGTCTAAGCCCCATACTCAGTTGCGCGAGAGAGTTATGTATGTGGATGACCACGGACCACCAACACTTGGTATGTGCCACCTCCTAGCGATACACACATCAACCAGCTAAAATGCAATTTTCCACAGCATTTTTCAAGGAATTTCATGTTAATCAAAATCCACGCCCCTACCGCGCCACCCCGCCCACGAAACGGTGCAACTGGCATTCCACCACGCGCCCCCATAGTAGAGCATTGCCCTACACCAAGGGGGCCATCGAGCGCCTCTCCTACGTGCGGTCGCCACAGAAACATCAGCATTTTCACCCCAAAACTGCTCCCCACAATGGCCAACTTGTCGTTGGGGTGTCACGTCGTGCCTATAGCGACATGCTTTCAGTGGCCGACACGCACGGTGTGTGCAACTTATGCCAAGGGCCGTATCCACCGAGTTTGGTGCGACGAGTGCCGCAATTTCCATAGGTTTGGACGGTTGGCGCAACCCACAACTTTCTGGCGCCAACGCATCATGCACTGATTTCGCGTTTTTGAAAGGGCGCCCACAAATGGTCGTGTTGTCGCGCGGGTAGGTATAAAGCGCACAATAGGCGTTCGCCCGAACTATCCCCACTGTAGTTAGCATGTATGCACATGCAGCCGGCGTTATCCTCGCCAATGCATGCGCTTTGCGATCGAAAATGCAAAACCCGGACTTATGTGGAGGGGTGTAGGTAGCCACCCCGTGACCCCCCCTCCGCGCCGCCAAATGATTACAAATCACCGCAGCATCACTGAGTACTCTCTGTTCGTCTAGGCGGATAAATCCGCAAGTCTAGGGATAGGCCGGCAAATCATCGTACGGTTACTACATGACAAGGGACAATAATACGGTTATTTGATACCTTGTGTTAGAGCAGTCTGCGGTGGGTGGGGGGGAGCAGGCTGAATTACAGAGAACTGCGAGATTTACGAGCAGCTCGGGGCTGCCAGAGTTTGGTGCCGGTGGGCACGCGTCTAGACCCTGGGCAGCTCTGGTGCACGAAACCGGAATTTCACTGCAGTCCTAAAGTACTGCAGGAAACTCTAGAGTTAATCAATATACATTTTAATATATCGCTAACTATGACCACAGCACCTTTCCGATTGTCCTTTATTTTTGGTGATTTCCTGATCTCGCCGTCTGCTGCTAGCTCATGTAATTAATAACCACAGCAGCTTTCCACACTAAGCGGCGCTTCGCGCCGGGGATTTGTGGAGGTGCCCCTACCTCTTGGGTTGAGCGTGGTGCGGCCGTGCGGGATGCGGGCCGCTTTTAGCCGGCTTGTCGTGTTGATCTTGTAATACTGTTGTTTCCGGGTAATAATGCTTTTAGCGTTAGATTTGTCAGTAATTTGTTTTTCAAAAGAGACGTATTATTTTGTACAACAGATTAAATCTGCAAGCCGCGTAAAAGCGGGCCGCCGACCACTGGTGTGCATTACAAAAAGGCCGGTATCCAACCCACCGCTAAAAGCAGCACTGCAAGATCAGCAATACAGTACAAGCCGCCTACAGGCGGCCCGCATCCCGCACGAGGCCGCGCAGGTCGGGCCGGTCGTCAGGTCTACGGGGCGGGCACGGCGCGAATCGCCACGCCCGCCGCCTGTACCGGCACCGGACGCCGGACGCCGCCGCTCGACCGTCGCCCGTCCGTCGACGGACGCCGGGCCCCGGGTCGGCGGACTGCCCCCGCACCGCGGCGACCCCTTTTTACAGCACCATACTTGGACTACCGTGTGTAGGTAAGGAATAGTCGCTGAATATAGTCTCGAATGCTGATTCAGCAATAAAAACGCGCTGCGGTACCGCGTTATTTTGGCGTTTTAGACGAATACATGACGTGCCTGAGCTAGAATACACGCGCATCCATTCAGAATCTTGCCGTCTTCGGAGGTGTGCCTAGAAATCAAACGAGCACAGATCGAACATATGACGGTTCATACGCGAAGACGCAGCACAGGAGGACGGACGGACGGAGGACGGAGGACGGACGCCTAAAAATCCGTGATAAAACCGTATTGTTACCGGTATCGATTCTCACGTATTCCAGGCGATTTCGGACGCGGCTCTCCTTTTCCTCCGCTCAACCCAAGAGGTAGGGGAAAAACACTACTCATCGATGAAGGCGACTTTATGGGCCGGCTGGTCGCCAATTAGCGCTACTGGCCGCCGAATGAGGCTACAAGGTACGCGGCCCGGCGCTAAAGTAGCTCTGCCAAAGAGCTGCAAGTAGCTCTGCTTACTGATGTACCACCAGTACCGACTGCTAGAGTACTGGTAGGCTTTTTTCTTTTTAAACTACTTCCATGAGCAGGCAGGTAGGCACTGGGCAGAGGGAGGCACAGCCAGTTTTGCCAAAGGACCGGTGTCGGTGAATTACATCGGCGCTGAGGCCTGGCGAGACAACCAGGATGGGGAGTGGAGGGTGGGTGTTGCGCAAGCAACAGCAAAAGGGATGGACTGTGCCGAGTCCGTGTCCCGCGTAAATAGCCAGTGCTGTCGAAGGGTCTAGAGCTGCTGCCACCAACCCTCCGGTGCCGGGGATGCCGGCGGCCGATGTACGAATCGGCGCAGGAAGATTCCGGAAATTTTCGGAGCATCGTGGCGCCGATTGCACACGGCCGACTAGGGCTGGCACTGCTATAGGATTGGGGCATCACTCCGTTGTCGTTTTCTAACCTTAGTTAATACTTAATAACGATTAAACTACTTCCATGAGCAGGCAGGTAGGCACTGGGCAGAGGGAGGCACAACCAATTTTGCCATGGAAGCCGAAGGCCACAGCGGCCTGGCGGCGCGCGCTTCCCACGTGCCCGCTAGGCCGGTGTTTGAGAACAAAACAACACACCGACGGATGCGCGGGCCGGCCACACGAGCGGCGGCTGTCTCCACGCTCCCCGTCCATCGCTTGTGCGCAAGCTGCGGACGCTCCACTTGCCGAACAACGAGCACGGCTCGCGCGACGCATCGGAAGCGCCGCGGAGCCGATCGTGCAGGCGAACGCGGGACGGCAGGCTCACGCATGGACCGTAGTGTCGCGACGACACGCGCAATAAGATGCGATTCGGCCCCCTCTCCAACGTCTCCACGACGAGGCGCTCGAGTAGCGCTCCAGTGACACGTCCCGCGCGATAAGGTGGCCAATAATTTTAGAAGAAAGCTCCGGCAGCGCCACACGTCGGAAGCCGTAGTAAAAAACCGGCAGATCAGCGCACGACGCGCCGGGATGTCAGCAGGGTAACAACTCGGGTGTCGTCTCGCGCAAGGGTGACGGACTCCCGACACGCCGAAGGCAAGCAGAGGTCGGAGGGATCCGGGCTGCAAGCACCATGGAGGGCTGATACCACAGGGGTGTCGGACGTCACGCTGGCGGGCGAGCAACGCGGGGCCGGCGCGCGATGGGAAAAGCGCCGGCGTGCCACGCCATACGGGTCGGCGCGGCTGGCACGCCCGCTCTGCGCGATTGGGCGGCCCATGAACAACCTAGCAGCGGAACGCCGTCGCTGCGGAGGTTTAACGTACACCAATGATGCCGAGCAAACGGTCCCTCACGGCGCAGAGCACCGTGCGATTGTCTATTGCGCAAGCAACAGCAAAAGGGATGGACTGTGCCGAGTCCGTGTCCCGCCTAAATAGCCAGTGCTGTCGAAGGGTCTAGAGCTGCTGCCACCAACCCTCCGGTGCCGGGGATGCCGGCGGCCGATGTACGAATAGGCGCAGGAAGATTCCGGAAATTTCCGGAGCATCGTGGCGCCGATTGCACACGGCCGACTAGGGCTGTCACCGCTATAGGATTGGGGCATCACTCCGTTGTCGTTTTCTAACCTCAGTTAATACTTAACAATGACTCAGTACTTTCCGTGCATTCCCTAGACGCTTTCCCTGTACATATAATAATGTACACATATGACCAAACCCATCATGACGACGGCGAGTGCCGGTGGTTGCGAGTGGTTGCCGCGCGATCACGATCAGCGTCACCAGATGCAGCTTGGTCCCCTTGCCACTGACAGCGACGATTGTTATTGAGGAGGGAGTCGTCCGCGGCCATAGTCTCGACCCAATCCCCCCCCCCCCCCCCCCCCCCCCATACGAGAAGCAGGTGCGTTCTCCGCCTGCTGCGCGGCGTGGTCCTACGGCGGCTGGGGGAAGGGATGGCGCGCGCACGAGCCGGCGGCGCGCTTTGGGCGGCGGCACTTCGGGGCAGCGGCAGCGGCACGCGCGCGGCGGGGGGGCAGCTCAGAGCAGCGAGCAGCGGGCCAGGGGGAAAGGGCGCGGCGGGCGGGTACTTTGGCTGGCTGAAGGAGGTGTTCAGCGAGGAGCGGATCGCCGAGCGGAAGGTGCGGGCCGGCAGTCACGCCACGCACTGCCACGTTTATACTTTAACCTCAACCTACCGCATCAGGCGCGCGCATCCTGGCTCAGCTGCCTTAAAGTAGGACCCTAAGCACGCTTCCTAGCATCTTAAGGATGCTCCTCCTTCCTCCTCGAAGCGGGTGACTTGATGTTAGGGAAGGCATCTACTGTCCCAAGAGGTGCCTCGCGATAGCCACACGTGCGGGGGCGGTGAAGGCGGGGTAACTGGGCATGCCGGGGCAGGGCATGCTGGAGCTGTGGAGGAATTGCCCGCGTAGCTGACCATGACGTTTTTGCCCTGGGGCCGCCTCTCCCCTGTCACCGCCCAACCCCCAGGACTCGCTCCGCGATGAGCTCAAGCGCGGCTACGTGAACGACCTGAAGGAGCTGCGCGCCAACGCGGGCAAAGCCTTCCGCGCGGCGGAGAAGCTGGCGGGTGAGCAGGCGGCCGTGCCGTTCCCGGCCAGCCTGGCGCTGGTGGACCCGCGCGGCGCGAGCCTGCCGCTGCCGCCGCCCGACGGCTCCCTGCGCGCCGGCCTTGTGTGCATTGCTTTCCGCAGCGGCGCGGAGGAGATGCTGGCGAGCTGGCGGAACCCCTTCCGCGCGCAGTTTGCGGGCGCAGCGGAGGCGCGGGTGTACGAGCTGTCGCTGGTGGACTCTACGCTGATGGGGGTGCGCGCAGATGTCCCCCACCACCACCTCAGCTGCCTACACATGACTACCTAATTGACAGCAACAACAATGCACGGGATCCGTGGCTGGGGTAGTCGATGGCCCGGTTTGGGCTGCAGATGCGCGGTGGGCGGCATGGCTCTGGGGTCAGAGAGGTGCCCATCAGCCCCCCCCCCCCCCCCTAAGGAAGGTACCGCTCTGCCGAGTGCGAGCTCACTTGTCCTGCCATGTGCGTGCGTGCGGGGCCGCCAGGTGTGGCCGTTCCGAGGGATGATCCTGCGGGGCGCCAGGGCGTCAGCGGATGCGGCGGCGGCGGCACACCCGCCCGTCACCGAGTACGGCTTCCACTTCGGCGACACGCGCGAGGCGCGCCGCTCGCTGGGCATCACCAACCTGCTCACCGGCTACGTGTACCTGGTGGACCGTGACGGCCGCGTGCGCTGGCGCGGCAGCGGGCTAGCGGAGGCCTGGGAGGTGGAGGCGATGCTGGACGCGTCGGCGGCGCTGCTGGGCGTGGACCGCCAGGCGCCGCTGGTAAGATGACGGCGGCGATGACGGCGGGCGGCTTCATGGAGTCTCTGGCCCGCGCTGCGTTGCCGGGCCAGCGATTGCCAGACCAGCGATTGCCAGGCGGAGGGAACCAATCGGCAGGCGGAGGGAAGCACTGCGCCTGGCACGCATGGCCCGATGAAGGGGGGCGCCGCAGCCAGGGTCATCGCACCCCCGGCGCCCCGCCACTGCTAACTCCGAATACAACCTCTTGCTGCTCGCTGCCAGCCGATTGATGCTGTCGGGGAAGGCTGTGCAATCCCGAGGAGGCGGAGACACTTGGTGCATGGGGTACCCGAGCGGGCTGTTGGGGTGGGATGGCCGCTGTGGCCACCCTCAACAGCGGATTGCTGATGCCGATTACAGACAGGACCCGGGCAAGGAGAGTCTAATTATACATGCGGCATGTGTAAAGCCAAATCACAGGCCGCGCTGAACCAACGCCGGCGAGCATCCATGCCATGCCCTTTGGACTTCAACGCTGCCTGTTTGTTACAAATTGAGCACCGCCTTTTTCGAGACCTGCGCCGATACTGTTGCCCCCCCCCCCCCCCCCCCCCCCCCACCCCCCGCTATTCTCTCCCGGAAGTCGCGGCCTGCTCTAGCACTACCTGCGCCCCACCGGCCACGGCCAAGCAGCGAGGCTGCTCGGCTGTCGCGCTGCGGAGATCAGCCCCCGCCTTGAGCTTCTGCCAGCGGTGTCCCCGGACGTCCTCGGAGTTAGGAGGTGGAGGCGGGCAAAAAATCACCACGCACCGCTGGCGGTATGCTCTCCGATCTTGTGCAGCACACCAGTGCCGGATCGCCCGCCGCGCGGCAGCCACAGGGCTACGCTCCAAGCCGAGGTCACCGCGAAGAATGATTACAAGTTGTGCTGCCGGGGAGAGTGACATATATGTGAGGTACAGGGTAGCAGGTAAGCAGGATAACAGGTGAAGCTGCTAGCGTCATCCGCTTTCGCGTATTAAGTGATTATTGTACCGGTACCGGCGGGGTCATTAGCTAAAAGTTACTCTGAAGGACTACAAGGTTTTGTAGGGTTTGGTCAGTCTCTCATTTTACGTTGATTATATGCGCGACAGCACAACGCGATGAACTTTTTGGTTACAGGGAGAGCGTGCACAACGCGATCGCGTGCCCGACATCACCCCCCCCCCCCTCCAACCCCCTGGCCCTCCCCGTCCAAAATAACTACAGCCCCCGTCGCAACCGGCAACCCCCCCCCCCCCCCCCCCCCCCCCCCCTCCCCCCTTCGCCCCGGGCCGGCCTCGCACGCCGAGCAACAGCTACTGTTACCGCCTGGCTGACACTCATTCAGCGGTCCAGCCTGAGGCATAGCGACCGGACCGATGACGACACTACCCGCGCGGGTGGTGAGCCTGTTTAGGCCTGGACGAGCCGGCCCCAGCAGCGGCTCGGCCCCTTCGAGTAAGCCGAGGAGGAGCGGGATGGGGGAGGGTGACTTTGGGGCCTGCGCGCGGACGCCGCAGCGTGCGCCACGGCGAGCCATTCACTGCTCTGCGGGTAGGAGCCCGGCTCGCCCTTATGCACGCCGGGAGGGGGAACGGGCGACAGTCCGCCCGAGTGACAGTGGGGCAGCGGGAAAGGGAAAGGGGGCGGCGGGTCAATCATCCTTTCTTGATGATTGACGAAAGGGGCCGTGCCTGCCGCACAGGCGGACTGGACGGATTCACCGCCGCGGCAGCCACCTGCTCCGCCCTCGGCATCGCCTCCAGCCTCGCTCGGCGGCGACCCGAGCCCGCGCAGCCGGCGGCGAGCCCGGCCGACGCAGACGACGGCTTTTTCGGCTGGTTTCTCGCGGCGTTCCTCAGCCTCGTGCCGCTGGCCAACTGGACGGTGCGCTTCCGGATGTATTTGCCCCGACCCTCGTCCCTTCATTTCATGCAATCACCCCTCTCTCTGTGAAGATGGCGCGGAAGCAGGCCTCAAGTGCGCTGTGGCGACCATGCAGGCGTGGCTGGTGGCGGCGCAACTGGAGGATGCGGAGGCCGAGGACAGCTCCTCCCCCACGCTCTGCTACGCCTTCGCCGCCCTCTACGCGCTGCCACTGCTGCACGGCGGCATCGCCCCCGACGCCTCCGACGTACTCATTCTGGCGCTTGGGGCGCTCCATCTGCAGGTCACTCCACCGCGCCGTCATCGCCCCACCCAACCACTCAGGCCATGACAACTAACTATGCACACAACTTGTGGTACGGTATTGCACACCTTGTGGGATTGTGCTGACTTATGACTCCAGAAACCCAGTCGACACCATGCAGCCCTTTTCTGCATGAAGCATGCCTTCCTCCCTGCTCTCTCTTCACAGTTCTCACCGTACTACACACATCGATGTATGCCCATCCATTTTATTCTCTTCTATATACATTGACTTCCATGCCGTAGCCATGCATTGAGAGAGTCGGAAGAAGAGACAGAGAGAGCGTAGACGTACACATAAATATAGCCATTGATGTTTTTACGGGCATTGCTGTCTCCCAATTGGGACATCAAGTAAGCCTTCTCCCCTAATCCCCCTAATCCTATCCCATACTTATAGCTAAGGAAAGGACAGCCCGCCCGGGCAGGACAAACATGCCGCCCACTCGCCATACTGCTACTTACCTGAGCCCCTCGTTGTTTCCGGATTGCCGGGCCGGCAGGTGGAGCGGGTGGCGCAGACGGATCCGGGCGCCCTGAGCGCGCTACCCTCTGCCGGGCTCCCGCTGGGCTCCGCTGCCGCAGCCGCCGGCGCCGCCCTCGCGAAGCTCGGCGAGCGGCTGGCGGCGCGCTCCACCTCGGATGACGGCAAGGAGGACAAAGACGGCAGCGGCAGTGGCAGCGCGCTAGAGGACTACGCCGCGGCGGAGCTGCAGGTGCGGCGCATCCCGGTGCGGCGGCGATGGCGCCGCAATGCCCGCCTGCCTGCCCACACTGGGGTGAATGGCCGCCTGCTGTGGCCGCAGGAGTTTGATGAGAAGCTGCAAAAGTCGCCGCCCGGCAAGGAGAGCGAAGCGCCGCCGGGGGATGGGCGCCGTTCACGGATGATTATCGAGGAGAGCCGGCAGCGAGAGCCGGAGGACACCTGGTAGACCTCAGCGCGATCGCTTGCCACAACAGGGCGGCGTAGCCGGTGCCGGCAACAGCAGCGTGCGGATGCCAACAACCGGCCCGCGAGTTTGAGGGGGGAGTGGGGGGCTTGGGCACCAGGGGGGGGCAGCGGGTTGTTACCAAGGTCATGTGGCAGGCCATCATAGCAAACCCCCTTGAGCGGAGGAGAGCCGCAAGTTGGCAATGGGAACCCGAGGGCACCTGGGTGTCCTCAGCGCGATTAGGCGCCACGACGGGGCGGCGTAGCCGGTGACGGCAACAGCAGCGTGCGGATGCCACCCACAGGAGCTAGAAGGGGGAGGGGCTTGGGCATGGAGGAGTTGTCACCTATCTGTTAGCGCTGGGTGGTACATCACCAAGGCCAACCAGGTGGCGGGCCCTAAGAGCAACTTCCCTTGAGCGGAGGTGAGCAGCAAGCCGACACGCCTTGCTGCAACTTCAATGTTGGGCCTGCTGGCAGCCAGGCAGTAAAACTAAAACGAAGTGCGCGGGGCAGTGCACAGCATGACTCCACTCCACCGGTGACCGTCAGAAACACATCGCATATAGTGCATACATGTGCACAACACGCCACCTATGAGAGCACGTAGCGGTACGATGCACGGTGGTATGGCGGCGAATACATCGTCGACATGCTGCTTCCCTCTGATGCATAGCCCATCTCTGTTCGGTGATTTATTCCGGCCCGATTCACTGTCGAAAATGTCATTGTTGATTTACATTCTTGCAAATGCGCTAATAAAAGCAGTTTCTTACAACTTTATTCCCGGGCGAACCATGCCAGCTATCTTACGGCCCAACTACATGAACCCATATAGGGTCGGCTACTTGTGATAGGGTCACACTGGCCCTTGTGTTAGTGTCACACTGCAGTGCACGGCATGGCTCGGGAATGTGTCATGCTTCGCTACTCCACCGGTGACCGGCAGCTACACATCTTGAGCCCACGCATCACATGCATAGTGCATACATGTGCACATCACGCCACCTACGAGAGCGCGCGTAGCGGTGCGATGCACGGTGGTATGGCGGCGAATACATCGTCGACATGCTGCTTCCCTCTGATGCATAGCCCATCTCTGTTCGGTGATTTATTCCGGCCCGATTCACTGTCGAAAATGTCATTGTTGGTTTACATTCTTGCAAATGCGCTACTAAAAGCAGTTTCTTACATCTTTATTCCCGGGCGAACCATGCCAGCTATCTTACGGCCCAAATACATGAACCAATATGGGGTCGGCTAATTGTGTTAAGGTCACACTGCCACTTGTGTTAGGGTCACACTTCAGTGCACGGCATGGCTCGGGAATGTGCCATGCTTCGCTACTCCACCGGTGATTGTCAGCTACACATCGCATATGGTGCATACATGTGCCCATCACGCCACCTACGAGAGCGCGCGTAGCGGTGCGATGCAAGGCGTCCGAGCTGGGTGGTGGCACTGGAAAGGGAATCAACGATTGCATGTAGGTGAAATACCTAAATCCGAGTCACCGACCGAACCCGAATACCTATATTCATTTACAGCCCGTTCCCCCCAAGCTGCCATCGAGCAGCTTGTTCGCGTAACACGTGATTATATTCTGGACTCTTGCAGCAAGTATCTCATATCAATTCGCTGTGTCACTTGAAGCAGATGTCTGCATGACGGGCTGCAGTGATACTACTCTATACATTAGGTGGTATCACACTAGCTTTGGGTTACTGCATATTCATATCATTGCATTGTTGTTGCCCGAGAGCGTTGTGAATCGAACCGGGGACATCTCGTACAAGAGACCCGCTCTCCACAGAGCGGACAGACAATGAGGCATGCAAGTGCGTTACTGTTCGGATGAAAGAGCTTATTGGCCTTCGAAGGACGACGTCCAACGGGCCTATACTCGACCCTATGCGAGCTCGTGAAGTCAGGCTGAGAGACAGCTAGGATGAGGCATTCCCCATTATCAATAAGTTGTAACAAATTAAATCAAATTTCGGACTAAACGGCCGCGTCGTCGGCATGGGAGGCTCCTTGTCACATACATTCAAGCCTCTACGGCCATACAACAACATTGTTGCTTTGGCGTCAATGCGACGACGAATCGCCAATGCCGGGATCGCAAAAAACCATAATTGGCACCCCGATTGAGCTGCCGACAATCAGGATATAAACATATCTCGATATGGAAATACTTATGTGGACTGGTGTAACTGCGATGTGAGCGCGGGGCGCGCTGTAGGCCACGCCGCGTGGCGCACAAAATCTTCATCATCGATCTGCTGCTGCGGACTGCTGCCTGTCTATCAGCTCAAACGTGCATGGCGACGCTAGACTTACTACATATAGTTGCTACTAGTTGCCACTTTGTGTGTGGACGTCGACAGCTGCCGGATCGTCAGCACTTATTGACCAAGCCGATGACGTCTCACATAACATAATATGCTGCTGACGGTTTGTGTGACAGTTGCGGCATCGCACCCTATCCGTACCCCATTGGGGAGAAGTTTGTTTACAAATTGAAATTTCTTACAGCTTTATTCCCGCATAGTCTCTGATGCTAAACAGACCACCTGTCTTATGGCCCGGCAGCACGAACCGCATAGGGTTCACTATGTGAATAGTGCGTAGCGTGCAGCCCTCTGAAGGTCGGGTAGATTACAATCAATTGTATTCACACGGACATACATGTGTCGGTTGTAGTAATAGAAAGCTACTACGAGTACTAGTCGCTACCTTTACCCGTGTCGTCGTCATCGATTCATCACTACTGAGCGCTTCACATGGGCACGGGCGGTACCGGCTGCGGGCCGCGGCGCTTTCACTGATTGGAATGGGTGTGGATGGCCGCCGCACTGCTACCACCCATAAAGCTCGGCAAACCGCTGCGTGAAGTGGTCCACGCTGGCCCACGCCTGCTCCAGCGAGCCGCATTCCGAGGCTTCCCGTTCCAGGATGACCTCCTGCAGGTACTCCGATACGCCCTGCGTCGAGCCAATGCCCTGCAGAAACTCCATCAGCACCTCAAGGTTCTCCGCGTCGTCGTCCCCTATGATAACCGCGAGCAAGTCAGGCACCGAGGATAGCGACCGGTCTCGGCTCGATGTGTCCTGGTAGATGGCGGCGACGTCCCCGACAGTCCTCGAAGTGGGGTCGCGACTGGGCTGTAAACGCACGCCAGCCTCGTCGGGCGACATTTCTTCGGAAGGAGCGACAGATCCAGCGGCCGTGCTCAGCTGAAGCGCCAGTTCTAGCGCCTGCTCTTCGCTCATGTCGCCCTGCGTGCAGCGTCAGCGGTTAGATACACTACCGCTCGGTTTCTATCTATGCCAGGGCGCGCGTGCGCGTATCTTGTTTCGCTGTCAGCGGGCTATAAATGGTGCCTTAATATGCGTATATAATTACTATGTTAATGCAAGCGCATACGTCGCGCTGTAAGGCAAGCGTTAATATTTGCATATATGCTACTACTAAAAAACTGCAAGTGCGTTTAACGAATGCAATACGAGGGGGCGTGGGGCTCGAACCCGGATCGTGGCGCTGAATGCGCTCTCGTTCGTCTCTCTTGGCATGCCGTCTGCACTCGTGTTGCTGGCTTGCGAGGAGCGCCGGCGCACCGGTGAGCAGCCGCCGACTGCGACGACTGTATCGCTGGGCAGGCCGTGCCGTGGCTCAGGCGTAGTGCGCTGCGCCGAGTCGCTTCCCGATGGCCGTTCAACTACCGTCGCCGTTGCCGCCCCACCCGAGCCCATCCACCAGTTAGGCTGGAACCAACTGGCCCTGCCCTGCCCTGCCACCAGGTCCAGCTCGGGGGGGCGCGCTTGCGGCAGCCGACTCGCCGCGATTGCCGCCCGCAGATCCGAATCCTCCGCCTCGTCATCTTGCACTCTCGCCTGGCGAGACGCTGCCGGGGCTCTGGGGTCTGAGCAGCTGCGAGCTAGCGCTTCTCGCACGTCGCGCTCCTCCTGCTGTTCCGCCATCAGCGCAGCGCAAAACACCTTCAGTCAGATGGTTCAGATTCGGCGCGTGCTTGCCGAGGGGACGCACGCCCGATGAGATGCGGAAACTGCACTCGACCGCAGTCTGAACGCCAGCGAGTGTCTTGCTAGCTTCAGGGTAACTTGCAGTCGGATAGATCGACATCCGATACGAGCACATCTTTCCTCATACCCTCCATCTTTAATATCCATTTTCCTCTTTTCCACGATCCTTTTCTTTATTGGCGTCTCTGTATGTGCGACATGGCATGCAGATGTGTGCCGGGATTATTGATTTGGGCACGCATCATCACTATGGCGCGATAGCATGATGCAAGGTGGGCGCTGCTGCCCCCGTGAGTACATACCGCATACCGTGAGTGCCATCCTCGGATCAACAAATCCGACGCTGTCACGACACCGACGACCACCGCGTCGTTGCATCAATACGGGGTACGTACGCATTTGTGCCCATGGTTTGCGGTGGCGACTAGTAAACGCCAATGCGACAGTATGAACTCGCCCTAGCAGCCGAGACTGGCGCAGCGGCACGATTCAGCGCTGGAGTGTGACATGCAGCAATGATGGGATGACGGGATATTGTTAGCCTGATTCGATACGAATCCTCTTATAACAAACGACGTCCAGATCGGAACTCGCAAGCTTGCGACATGCCGTGTCGACATTAACACAGTAGCGCAGACAGTACTACAGCCCATCCAGATACAAAGACTGTACATAATGAATCACCATGGCTGTGTGGAATGGCGTGCACACCCAGGTACTTCAGGTTTCATAGTAGCATGCGCTAATCCCCTGTGCGATGGCCTCAGTTTCAGGCTCGCGTGTGGGCACAGCGCAGGCGGCTGGTGGCGTACCTGCTCCGCGGAGATATCATCGTCCCTAACGGGGGCGGCGGCGGCGCCACCCGGGTGCGCGTCCGCCAGGCTGAGGTGTAGCGCCAGCTGCAGCGCGGCCTCCTCGTCCAGGTGGTCGCCCCACAGCTCCGCGCACTCTACGTGCGGCAGGCCGCGCACCGCGGCCGGCGTCTTGCCGAGCTGCCTCGTGCACCGGGACAGCGCCGCCTGCGAGAATGGTGGTGGTGGGGGGGGGGGGGTTGAGATGGCGCAGTGGAGGCGTCGACCCCACGCAGCACCCCGAAGGATAGCGACAATCCCAAGAAGGGGGGGCGGGGGGGGGGGGGGGGGGGGAGGCTATGAATAGCTGCATCTTCGACGAGCCGTCGAGTTATTTGTGGCACTTACTAAGTTTTATATTCACATTTGTATATATCATAATAAATCATATAGTTATAGATTATATTCTAGAGTATGTCTTTCTATCCTAGTGCACTCTTTGTGTTATTTATTATATATCATATATTGTATCATTATTTTTAGATATCATTATGCATTATATGATTATATATTACATAATATAGAGTGTGTATTCCTATCTTTGGTGCAAGTATATCTACCTGTATCGGTGGGCTATCTGCCTATACATAACCAATCCCACCTACCAATGCATGCCAAATTCATGCGTGTCGACCGAGCGCGCAGCCCGCCTGCTGCACCGGTCGTCTTGCAGGCGGCCGCCGAGGACGAGCAGGCGGCGGCTACTTTTGTGCGTGGCGAGAACTGGTCAGTCTGCGGGCGGGTGAAATCAGCCCGCCGAATACTCGTTTTGAATGCCCTCCCCCCCCCCCCCCCCCCGCTCAGCTTCCCTCTGTGGGGGGTCATGCCTCGACGAGGCTTGACAAGCCGCCAGGGTCCGACGTCAGCCCGGCAGCCGAATGGTCGTGCGAGCTGGGGCCAGCCGCGTAGCCCTCGTCCGAGTCGCTGCTCCCGCGGCCGTCCAGGTCGCCGCCATACTCGTAGGCGCCCTGCCAGCACAGCGGCGAAAGGCAGGCTCTTGGCGCGATGCACTCCGCCACGCAGCGGCATGACCGGCACAGTGACCCCGGTACAGTGACACCGAGCAGAGCCGGCGAAGTGACAGCAGCCCTTCGAGGATTGTTCGCCGCCACATCGCCGGCACCGCCACTCGATGCGCTGATCCTGGACCCTTCCGGCCGGTCGTCGGGGTGATTATGCACGCCTACCTCCTCGTCATCGCCATCCAGCGCGCCGTGATACGGCCCTCTGCTGCCGCCCGCCCGCCGCTGCCCGCCGCCGCTGCCCGCCGCCTGAGAGGACGCCGCAACCGGGCACAAGCGTGACAGGGAGCGGTGGTGAGCGATCCGTGCCTGGTGGCGGCGCGGCATTGGAGGTGCGGGAGGGCGTCGCCGCTGTCTGGGACACGCCGGGGGGGGGGGGGGGGGAGGGGGCATGTCGGCGCGCACCGGTGGAGCAGCGCGGCGCCTGCTGGAGCCGTACTTGCCGCGGGAGCTCCTGGCCCGGGACGCCGGCCGATGCTGCGCGCGGGCGGTGCTCTGCGCCGTTGCGGGGCGGACTGCGCGGCGCAATCGCTAAGCCCGGTCAGGCTGGGCTAACCGGATCCCAATACAAGTACAGCCCGGCACCCGCCTCCCCCCCCCCCTCCCCTCTCCATGTCACGGGCAGCTACTGGAGACACACGGTTCTCCCGGCCCCATCCCCGACTCCACGCCCTCGCCCATGACTGTAGACGGGGGTGAGGGTGGGCAGCGGCTGGATCTGCGCGATTCCCGCCCGATGATGGTGGCTCCGGGATGGGGCGGGGGGGGGGGGGGGGGAGGCGGCGGGCAGTGTACCTGTGCCTGGCGCTGAGGACGGCGGTGCGTGACCGGTGGCGAGGGCGGCGTACCTGGGTACCAGAGGGAGGAGTTGAGTGCAGCACCTATTGCAGAAGGGAGGGGGCGGGGCTTCTAGGCAGACAGCCGTGCCCTTCTGGCAGGTGGAGCCCGGGGGGGGGGGGGGGGGGTTGGAGGGGGGTCCCCACCACGAGGCGGTGTGCGGCTTCAGCGGCGCCGAGGGCGCTGCACCGCGGTCGAGCGCGGATGTGCCGCTGCACGTCGTCGCCAGACGGGGGGCGGCGGCGGGCGTCAGCGTTGCGCCGGTGGCCGGAGCTGCTCTGGCGGATGCTGCCTTGCGGGTCCGCTGCCGCTCCGCGCGCGACTGTATGGGTTTTGATTTAGGGCCGGGGTGGGGGGGGGGGGCGACCGCTCAGCGAGTTTAACGCCAGAATGCTTTAAATGATTGTGTAGAGCAGCAAGTCAGCATGCTGCTCTACAAAATCATTTAATAATAACAATAATTCAGTACTTGTGTATGCTCATCATACACAATTGATATCGAGCACTTGATGTCGGTCCGTTTGTGTTAGTGCGAAAACAAAAAGCGACCTCCGCGTACGGGTGCCGACGCACGGATAAGAACCCTTACTGCAAGACTGCGATTAGGCTTGCATGCACCGTATAATAGCATTCGCTTTAGCTCCGCTATAGGCTTGTCTGCATAAGACCGCT
This sequence comes from Tetraselmis striata, assembly GCA_006384855.1. Classification (NCBI taxonomy): domain Eukaryota; kingdom Viridiplantae; phylum Chlorophyta; class Chlorodendrophyceae; order Chlorodendrales; family Chlorodendraceae; genus Tetraselmis; species Tetraselmis striata. Next base: position 41,871 of record VCJN01003569.1, read on the forward strand.
GGCAGACAAGGCGGGTTCCTATTCGCCAGTGTTCTGATTCCAGCGCCGGCAGCCGTTGTTATTCAAACAGCCACCGGGATTATGGCGATGCCCTTATGACTGATCGTTGATGGGCGCTCCTGCTGCGCTCAGCTCTCTTTCTCCCCCTCCCTCTCTGCGTCTCTCTCTTCCCCTCTCCGCCTATCTCTCTCTCTGCCCAGCTCTCTCTCTCTCTCTCTCTCTCTTTTACTCTCTTTTTCTCTCTTTTTCTCCCTCTCCCTCCCTCTCTCTCTCTCTCCCTCTGCCTCTCCCTCTCTGCTGGTCTGGATCAAATCACATCAAGTAGTGCCATAATTGTCACGGAAGAGTCACCGGAGTCGCGCAACCAAATGGTGTCTACAGAGGATGCACAGACACACAGACACAGGCACATCCACAGGTACACAATAAAGAAAATGAATGTGTCCAATCCCAGGGGACATATACCTGAGGCATAATAAGGACCCCAATCAGCGGTAATTGTGTCCCCTCAAGGATACAACCATGCCCTTCCACTACGTTACACTCCTCTATAGACAAGCTCGGTCCATTTTCTCTAGATTCTCCCTCTCCCTCTCTTTGTCACACACACACACACACACACACACACACACCCACACACACACACACACACACAAATGGATGCGTGCATATCTCTATGGGCACATACATGGAGGGGTGCGGAAGGGGTGGGATGGGAGGCGCAGGGACCTCTCGGAAGGCGGACGGCGCCGCCAGCATGCCCAGCGCATGCAGCTTGTCGTCGGACGCCGCCGCCCTCGCCGCCGCCGTACTCCCCTGCGCATCCAGCCCACAATCACTTCTGACCGCACCCCATCGTGCATCGCGCAGCTGGCAACGAATTAGAGCAACTTCAGCCCCCTTGGGGGGAAGGGAGGGGGGGGGGGGGGGGGTGCGCACCGCGGGCCGGGTGGCAGCGCCCCCCGCCGGCGCGTCCTCCATGAACGCCGCGCCCCGGAGGGCGCTGTCGCCCCCCGCCGCGGCGCTGTGCTGCTCCCACAGCTCCTCCAGCCGCGTGTAGTCGTGCTCCTGCGCCGCACCGCACCGCGTCGCCCGCCCCTCAGCCCGCGTCAGTCCTAACCCCCCCCCACCCCCCCGTCCAACCCGGCCCACTCCTCCCCCACCATCTGTGGCGCCCCCCACAGGCAGCAGCGCGGCGCTCACCCAGTACACCCACGACTTCATCAAGCCCACAAACCTGCGCCACCCAGGCACACACCACCGGAATCAGTGAGCCCGCAGTGTGCGCCCCCCGCGCTGAGAACCATGCCCTGCCCCTGCTGGAACGAAACTCCCCCGCAGAGACTGAAGGCACTCCGACCGTCGGGGCAGTTGCTGACCGGTCCCGTGCGTCCCTTGCTGAGGCCCAGCGTCCCTTGCCAAGGTGTCGCAGACCGGCGGCACGTGGAGATGGGCGGCTCACCGGTGGAAGGCCGCGTCCTTGCCACCGCCGCGCCGCTGCACCAGCCGCCCCGTCCCCATCGGCACCGCAGGGGTGACCACGGCGGCCGGCCGCTGCGCCCCGGGTGTGCCTGCGGCGCGGGGGCGGGCACCGGGCGGAGGGGCGGCGTGGCCTCGCGGCTGCGGCTGCGACGGCGGAGCATGATCAGCGGTGGCGGGCGCGTGCGGGGTGCCACGCGTGAACTTCTTCTTGGGTGGCTTCAGGCCGGCGATGGCGTGCACCCGCCCGCTGGCCATCAGGAACTTGTGCACGCGCTCCTCGTGGTCGCCTGGCAAAGGGGTCACCTGATGACGTGGGACTCGCGTGGAGGAGGAGGAGGTGCCCGGGGGGGGGGGGGGGGGGGGGGGTATACGCACCCTGAATCTCGATGCAGCCATCCCTGGCCACTCCCCCTGTGCCCAGTGCACCCTTCAGCTCCGCCACTAGCGCGCCCGGGTCGCCGCTCACGTTGCGGATGACGGTGACCTGCGCACCCCGCCCCGCCACGCCATGGTGAGGCGGCCACAACCCAGCCCGACAAGCATCGGAGCGGATGCAGCGCAGGCCAGCACAGCTCCGGACAGCCCCTGTTGCCTTTGACCCCTTGCCCCCCCCCCCCCCCCCCCCCCCAGTACGATGCCAGGAACCAATACCATCCTACTTCGTAAGTGACCGGTGTGTCTGTTCCCAGGCCGCTGTCCGTCCGACCGGGCTGCACCATCGCGTTTATACGTCGACTTGTGCAAAACAAAACCTCGCGGAGATGCTCTGCAAGGGTTTTAGTTGCTGCGGGTACTGTACTTGTAATATCAGTCCTGTCGCGGGGGCAAAACAGAGACTCTCGGAACGACCAGCAGCTGCGACGCGCTGGGTCTTTGACCGCCCGCTTGACGCACTCGCTACCCTTCCGAAATAGAATGGCATTCCGCCACAGCCTCCGCCCTCTCCACGACTTGCTTCTCACTGGGGAGAGGGCGGCGCAGCACCTTGTGGTTCTTCCGCTTCTCCACCGCCAGCGGCCAGCCGCCCTTCTTGGTGCCGGCTACCTGCCACGCCATCCGATATCGCCCGCCGGGTTAGGCGCACCCACCCGCTATCCGGGAGTGTTTCTCAGAGGGCCGGAGAGGTTCTGGATAGCTGCTACGGTATGGAGTAGCTGCCTGGTAGCCCCATGTCTGTCGTTAGCGTCGCTGGGGAGGGAGGCTGACAGTCGCGTCGCAACGGCGTCGGTACAACGGGGTCGCCGCTAGCAGGCCCCGCCCCGGTTGTCGCTATCCCCTAGCGACTACCTGGTACCGAAGGGCGAAGGCGACGACGACGCAATATAACGGCGAAGGTGCCGCAGCAACGACAGGCCGTCGTCATCGCCGGCGGCGTCATCGCGCGCCGCGCCTCGGGCGGATATACTGCCACAAGCCACAAGCCACAAAAGTTCTGCCGAGCGATATTATTATTATCAAATTCGCAAACCCCATACTTATGTGGAAGGGTGTATAATGATCCGCGACAGGAATACAGGAATTTGATCCACATGCCCATGCGCGGCTGCATTGAGGCCGTGCGCGCGTGCATGCGGGTTACTCACGGTCGTACGGCTGGGGGGGGAATGCTGCGATAGCGCGATACACCACATATTGCCACGCGGGGGCCGTTGCCGTCAACGCTTTCATTTATCTTCCGGCTTCCGGTCTTCCGGCTCTGGCGGTTCAAAATCACAAATTGCGCCACTCGTGTGCACAGTCACATAGGCATGGGGCACCACAGCCCCCGTACTCATACCACATCACCCTTGGTATGATCACTATCCACCATACACGTAGGGCATTGTAATCAGGTCATTCACGACCTGGACCAAGCCCTACGTGTCGATGACGATGGTTTATGGCCAAAATCATAGACAAAATGCGGCTGTGATTGTTGCACGCGCATGCGGGAGAGGGCTCTTGCGGCCTCCATGCCGTAGGCCAAAGTATATGGTGCATGGCCGCATGCTCATAGTGCGCCATGGTGAGCCCAGTGGGGCGACAATGGCGTGCACCTTAATGCGTCGATGCTGGTGGAAGTACTGTTGTGAAAGGGGGGATCCGGCATGGCGGCCGTGGGCATCGCTCAAGGGGATGTATGTGCCAAGTATGAGTAGTCCGTGCACAAGTACAAACAACGCACTGTCCTGCCACCGTATATCAGGTTTTGAGATCCCCTTGGCGCAAAGTTTCACGCCAATATGTTGACCACACGCTGACACGGACGTCAGATTTCGACATATTATTAAAAAAATCAAAAGCGCCTAAATGGCCTCGGACGACCGTGCTTCCGCGTGGAAGTTGTAGCCCTGCTCGCGTAAATTTAATAATTGGTATTTATATGAAAATTTTCTGACGTTTCCTCGCAACGCACTGAGCGATACCGCGAGTTTGAGAGCTGCACCACAAGGCGGCACTGCAGTGGCGATGGTATCACGCCGCATCGTGCACGGGCGCACGCCACTATGGCCCCAACCCAAGCAAAAATACTCTAGCCTCTTTGCTGACATGTTTCCTCGCCCACCCATGGCCATCCCACCATGCAATGGTATATGCATGCGCGGCGGGACGTGCGGGGTGCCAACCCCCAGTTTGTGGGGGTACTGGAAACGATTGGTGTGGCGCAAGTGCCACTCGTGTAGGGCACTTGTTAGGGCCAAAGGGGTTGCTTACACCCTATGGTGGTAAAGGCTGAGCATAAATGTGCAATATTCCAGGATTTCAGGTCATAAAACATAGATTCAGCTGCCCTACTATTCGTAAGCTCGAATTCGGCGAGAAGGGGCCTGGGACTTGTATGGAGGGGTGTATAATAGTTTATTATCATGTATTTCTATGGAAGAACTATGGCGAATTATTAATAATCCCCGTATTATGCACCGAAAAAAATCATATTATCATTTTATGAAGTCGCGACATACGACGGCACAGGGTACACTGACAGAATGATACGCTAGTTATATAGCTTGTCATATTGCTAGTCAATTTTGCTTTCAGGCGGCTTGCTCTTGTTGATCTTTCAGTACTTTCAGCTTTTAGCGGTAGGTGGATTTGTTAATGGCATTTTTGTAATTCTCACCAGTGATAACAATACGCTAGTCACTGATCATTCTCGCGACAGCTTCCATTGTAACCACCGGAAAATGACATATATGCTGCAGCTGCTTGCTGTGGGAGCAGTCAATGGAACAGAGCGAAATCGACTCATTATGTCATTGTATCATCGGTATATTATAGTGTATATGAATGCATAATGTTTGTCGAAATATCAAATCTCAAAAGCCTAATTTATACCTAAGTTGAACCGAAAATGGTGCGATATAGGCAAATCCAAAACTCCAAAACCAAATTCTGCCAGACGTAGTCAGCGTAAACGTACTCGCAAAGTAAAATAAAGCCCCGGGCCATCGGCAGAAGAAGCCCTAGCAGTCTTAGGCCTGGCATAGCCCTTAGACTGTTGCCTCATTCGAACCCCGAAGGGCAAATGCATCAACCCGGTAAGGTTACCCGGGACACGGGCCCGGTCGATATCGCCCTGATTTGCCACAGCCGGAATCGATCCTGGGACCTCCTGAGTGGGAGATCACCGCTCTACCGAGCGGACAGACAACGAGGCCGGACGTACTCGTAGTAGATGAATCGTCAAGCGGCGGTTCTGCGCGAGTACAGCACAGCTTCTTGTGTATCCAGGGACCCTATATGAAGATCTGGGGACCATTGATAGGGAGTGCCTAACTGAGACTGAGACTTCCCCAGCAACCCTTCAGCATGTACAAAGGCATTCACGCTGCGCACCTGTTATTGCAACCATGACATACCCCCCAACTTTCCCGCTGTCCCCATGATGTCTGCTGACCAGCTATGGTGTTGATGACGCCCTCTATGATCATGTTGAGGATTATGCATTGCCTTGAAGCCCGGCAGCTGCCGCTTTTCTTGCTTTATCTGCGCAGCAGTGAGTCTGGAGACAAATTTCAAAAGCTTACAGGTGCTGCCTCAAGTCGGCGGCACCATTCAACGGCGGCCGGGACTCTTTGTGAGAGTTGCCCCCTCGCTGCAACGACGGCCCACCTTCACAACCGCAGAGAAAGCTGCGTCCACCCTCACCCCTGCGCCTCTGCCTATCAGTGGGTGCCTGGGAGGCAGCTGGTTGGGGGAGATATCAGGGCCGCCTGCATGCGCTCGTCAGCGGCTGGGAGGGCGACGGCCCCGGCGTGGCGGGGAGGGGGCGCCACCCATGGGCCAGCGCTCAGCCCCAGATGGGGATTGGCTGCGCCGCGCGACGAGCCTATCCGGTGGCGGCGTGAAGCGCGTGGGCGGCGGCGTGAAGCGGTCGTGGCCGCCGCGGGCCGGCCCGGGGGATGGCATGGGGGAGCGGGAGCGGCCCCCGCTGCGCCGACCGCTGCCGCGAGGTGCAGGGCTCCGCCGTGGCGGGGAGGGCGAGGGCGGGCGGGGCCGGGCGGCTGCTCGCGGGGGCGGAGAACGTTGGCGCGGCGGCGGCGGGGAGCGTGGCTGACGGCGGTGGCCGCGGGGCCGCTCCGCCCGGTAGTCGCGCTCCCCAGGCGAGCCCTGCCGCTCGCGGTGGTCGCGCTGGCGGTGTCGGGCCGGGGGCGGGGAAGCCGGGGAGCGCGGACGGCGCGGAGGCGGACTGCGGCTGCGGCGGGGAGGCCGGCGCGCGGGAGAGCGGCTGCGACTGCGGCTGCGGCTGCGGCTGTTGCTGCGGCTCGGCCGCCATCGTGGCGCGCCCCGCGGCGAGCGGCTGCGGCTGCGCAGGGAGCGGCGGCGGGGCGGCGGAGGCGAGCGGCGCTCTGCGGGCGGCTGCGAGGGTGCCGCGCCCGTGAGCTGCCCCTGCAGGCGTGCCGCGGCCGCCAGCGCTGCCGCTTTCGCCGCCTCCGCAGCCGCCAGAGCCTCCTCGGCCACGCTGTCTTTGCGCACCACGCCGCTCAGCTCCTGCAGGGACGCCATGGGGTTGCTCAGCACCCGGTGCGAGGGCCCTGCTGGTGGGGGGGGTGCTACAAGGGAAGGGGCATAGCATCAGGGCGGTGCGCACCGGCGGCGTGCCGTCAGGGGCGGTCTGCGCCGCCACCAGAAGCGACCACAGGTCCTGCAGGTAGCGGGGGCGGGGGCAGGCCTCATGGCGAGGAGAAGGGACGCTGCCCCACGCGCCATCTGCCCCTGGGGCCACCTAGGGGAAGGACAGGAGGGGAGGTAGGGAAGCATGCAAAAGCACAGGCGCACCTGCACAAATTGGACCCGGATGGCGTCGTCCAACAGCCCCGCCAGCCCGCCCTCGAGCTCTAGCGGGTTGGGCGTGGCGCTGTCCAGAACGTCCTGCACCAGCGCCTGCGCAATCTGCGCGACCACAAGCGGCCCCGCACCGTCAGCATCGCCTGCACGGGGGAGGCAGCAGCCAACCCTCCCCATCGCCCACCGCAGCCAGCCAGCCCGCCCGCCACCCACCTCATCCTCTGCGCCCATCAGCTCCACCAGCCGCTGCGACCCCCACGCCTTGAGCGCTGGCAGGTTGACCTTCTTCAGGTCGATTTTAGCGCCGTACACCTCCGGTAGCTTCACTTTCTTGGGCTTGGTCTTGCCCAGCTGCAGCTGCCCCCTGCGCCAGGGCCCATTTCATCTTCAAAATAACCCGCCGGAGAGGCCTCGCTACATGCATAGAAAAGGCGCCACCTTTAGTGTATGATGACCCTTTTAAGAAGTCAGTGTCCCCTAGATTCCCTGAGATACGTGTACGTGCACATACGCAATGCTTTACATAAATGGGAAGTGATAGGAAGTGATAGCATCGATCCCCCGCGCCCGCCCCCCCCCCCCCCCCCCCCCCCCCCAGCCGCGGCCGCGTGCTGGGGTACCCGTCAAGGGAGGCCTCGGTGCGGCGATATCACACGCGGGCTTGCGCAAGGGAGTGGGCAAGTGGGTGGGTGGGGTTGGGGCACCTTCCGAAGGGCTGCCGGAAGACGGACATCGCGCCCGCCGCTGCCGCCGCCGCGCCTCTACTACGTGATGCCCAGGCTGCGAGCGGGCCCTCAGCGGCTGAATGAGCTGTATCTGCCTGACTGGGCTATCGCTTCAGGGCGAGGGGACTGCCGCTGTACTCCGTGATGGGTGTTTCTGCTTGCCTGCAGGCCTGGTGAGCGAGCCCGCTTCACTTCAGGAAAAAAACGAGAGGTTATGACCTGTATCATATAGATAAGGATTATGTCATGTTATGTCGTATCCTGCAATCCTGCTTTTTGAATCCCGGACATATTTTTGAAGGTGTCCCGAGTCGTCATCTCTTTCAGCACCGGGATGGTTAGTGTTTCGTTGAGTATTCGTTATTATAACCGCCGCTGTGCGGCACAGTACCCGCAACGTAATGACCAAATCTCAGTTCATATAATAATATAGTTACATGAGCTAGCTGCAAAACGCGATAAGGAAACCACCCGAAAAGGCAATAGAAAACATCCACAACAGCAATTGCGCGGTGGAAGCAGCACCAGAAGAAATCTCAGTTAATACATTATTCAGGTACCGGTACCAGCATAATAAAGGGCCCCACATCGATAATAAATATTGCTCGAACTTCAGATAGGATCGCTGGATGTGGTAGGGGACCTTTCCGATATTGTCCTTTTCTGGTGATTTTCTGATATCGCCTCCTGCAGCTAGCTCGTGTAAGGATTATATATAAAAGGATTAATCCTTAATTCTTGCTGGATGTGGTTATATTGCACCGCGATACTACCGGTAGTGGCTACCACTCGCCGTAGTTAGCTACTTTACACCCGCCGTTGGTCGCTGTGCTCGTACATTCAGGGTACGATAGATGAATAACAAGACCTGATTGGCGCGGATTTCAGAAATAAACGGTCGACTTGGCGATATGGTGTGCCAGATCAGCGCAGCGCGGCCTGAGATGCAATATCTATCCGGCGTTTGCCATCCACAGCAGTCATCAATTCATATAACGATGGATGGCAATAACAACGAAACCTGCAAAACTGATTTAAAGTACGGAACTGCTCGTACTGGTACCGGCCGACTGACGGCGGCGCTGTGGCGGCTTGATGCTACGAGTAGAATAAGGATTACTGGCATGTGGATCTTTCAGTATGACTCCTTTTAGCGGTGGATTTGTTACAGGCCAACTGACGGCGGTAGTCGTCTAGCGGACGAGATTGGGAAGCCCGACCTACAACCGCCCTATCCGTTCTACTGATCTAATGGGGTTTCCCCCTTTCCTATCCGGTTTCTCTAGCCGCCTGTGTTGCTGGAGCGGTACGGGTTGCTAGTTCACGTGTCGATGATGTGCCTCTATCTTCGCGTGCGGCACGAGCAGACATAAAATCGGCCGTAACAGTTGAACTTGCCATGCTCCAGACAGTTTCGCTGTGAGTTCCACAGAACGATTAACTATCCCGTAACATTTTGCGCAGGTCACATTTTGTTGAATAAAGACCGCACCCGGCTCACCATCCGATGAGTGTGATATTCTCGCCGTACAATATGTCCGACGACGTACTTTATTTGTTATCATACATGTAGTACTGCGTTACCATGTCAAATGGAGAACAACCCGTCGCCGAGCTGACACTTGAGTCGCCTCAAGCGGACATGCATGCCCAGTCTGCGTTGCTGCTTGAGCTCACCTCGTCGCTGGCTCAATTGACGGCTCGCGGGCGCAATGTCGTCAAAGGAGACGGGGCACATGGTTCCGGGTCCGGGCATCGTGGCGTGAGACAATTTGCATGCAGCAAGTGGGGGGGGAGGGGGGGAAGGGGGGGGGGGGGCACAATGCGCCTCGATTTGCTAGAGCTATCCTAGATCGGCCGTGCCGGCTCCACATCCGCAAGCAACGAGGACGACTACTTCGCGGTGCCGGAGCTACTACTGCAGAGAGCGAAGCATATGGTTACGAGGTAGTTGGTCAGGACGTCAAGTTAGCCGGGTGCGTGGTCTGTTCCCGCTTCACACCGATTTGACGAACAACTAAATACCTTTAAAATGATGACCGGCGTTTGCGGGCCATGAGTAGTACCTTTGGATGACGTGCTTTGGGGCTCACACCGCCGCGTTGTGTGCGGCTCCTGTTGACCATGACCTCACACCTTACCTCGTGCGTGCTCTCAACCAAAAGGAGGCAATCGACAAGGCGTATATCTTTTTTGTGGCTTTCCTCGCGAAGCTGAACAAAATCAAGCGCGTGCATGGTGACCATGGTGTGTTGGACGTGTTGCGGGCTCAACACTTCCAGCCCGCCGCAAATCATCTGGGTTCGGCGGTCTTCGGCGACATGATGCGCGACTACGACCGCCGTATCTTTGAGGCACGGTCGTCAGCCGTGCCGAGGCCACCGGTATAGCACGCGTGCATGCGACACTCACAAGCCCGCATGACACGGGGCGGTGCGGGCGTGGTCGCGGGCGCGCGACGGAGGCCGCGGCCGCGGGCGCGAAGGTGACGAGCATGACTGATGGCATGGGGCGCCTTTCGTCGGAGCTGCCAACGCTTTGCGAGGCCACCGGTATTCGGTGGCCACCGCACAGCGAACGCAGCTCATGGCAGCTCAACGGCGAGACAAGCACCGCTTCGCCTTGTCCGGACCGGACCCCTTCCCTACATGCTTCATTAGACTTTCCTTGGTGCCAGCGGCGCTTCATGATGCATCATCAACCGAGTGCGGCTCAACCATCCGCACACATGCGCATGACGATTCAACAACCCGTCTCCTGTGCCGTTACCCTGCGTTCGTTAGTTGTTACTCTATGTGTACAAACTGGTTTGCAACGACTTTCATTCGCGCGGGTGTTACGCACGCGACGCTACGCACGCGATACGATGAGCGCAACGGGTGCGCGGGGCGGCCCTCCTGCCCGAACTTTGCTGCGCGAACCCGTACCGTATCGAACCCCTCCAACGGTTACAATGCAATCACCGACAACTTGACGGACGCTGCTAATTATTTAGTTTCTCAAATGTCTCGGTTACTACATGTGGCCGCTTCTCTCGAACGTTGCACTTACGTGATTATTGACGACCCCGCCGTGCTCGCCCCATGGGCGACATCAGTTCGTGCTACTGGGCCTTCTAAGAGGTGCACGCTACGCACTATTTAATTAGTGGACCGTGTGCCGGTTCGTGGCGCCGGGCGGTAAGACAGTTGGCATGTTTAGCATCAAAGGCTCAGCGGGAATGAAGTTGTAAGAATTTCAAATTTCGTGCGCGTCTATTAGAGGAGGCCTTCGGTTCCGAAACCATGGGACAACGAGCCCTCGACCTCCTCTCTGACTCCCTCGTCTCCGACCAGATCCTCAAGATCTACACTGGGAGGCGCTGAAATTGGAATTGTTAACAACGTGCTTCCATGCTGCGCTCCACCCCTATTGAGTTTTTATATTCTTAGGGCATGCCATCTCTAACCATAGTAGGGGACACATAGTGTACTTACAACTCAAGCTTTCGGCCATCCTTTGTCGTTTCCAAGCCCCATCTCCTTCCATCCTCTGAGAGGCTGAAGTTTTTCGCCGAGTTTGGTCACGATTCGGAGAACATCATGCCCCTACATGCGAGTACCGCTACTGTAGTTGTTCGGCACGTCGCCTTGCTCGGTGAGCGGGGTCGCATTGGGGCTAATAAGTCGTTGCGGTCCTACATGTCGACCATCAATACTTTATTCAAACTGCAGAACATCAACCCCATTGCTAAGGACATCGTGCATTACAACGGCGCGGCGGGACATGATGCTTAACCAACGTCGCGTGGAGGCAGTTGCCATGCGGATACCGCTACCCGCTGATGTTGCTTACGTTTTGTCCACCGTCGTTCCGAGCCGATTATCACTCTTCCTCTCCCCAAGTATCGGTACAACTTCCGTGCCCTTGTGGCCGCGATCGTTAACCTCGTGTTTTTCGCTCCATAGCGTACGGAATCGGGATATAGACGGTCTTTTTATGCTTACATGCCTGTATGGATATGAAATCATTACCACGAAATGCGCCTAGCAGGCTAGCACGGAGATGACAACCCATGGCAACAGCCATTGATCGTGTAAGAAAGCCTGCGATATCGTTTTGGCAGAACCAGACTCAACTTTGAAACCTCGCCGCACGATCAGGCCTCACCCGCCCGCGCACGTGCCAAGCCCGCTCATCGCGCGCTACCTGTAATAATGAACTTTTCGCGATTGGAAGGCCCCCGCCGCCGCGTGGGTGGTCTCCCACACAATTCCGTCCTCCCCTCCCCGTCTCGAGCTCCCTCCCCGCCGCCAGCCCGTGGCATACCACAAAACCTCCCCAACACCAACACCAACAAATCCAAAGTAAGCTTCAGCACATATCTTTTTTCCCGGCCAAGCACGGGCTCGCTCCGTTGGGTGCCCCGCCGGCGGCTGATCTGTCGGGCTTTCCAGCCTGCAGCCAGCAAACACGGCGACCCGACCGACCCCCACAAAATTTTAGGTCTTCTCCGCCGCTGCGCCCCGCGAGATCTCGCTCTCGCCGCAGCATGCGCCTTCTTGCTCGCAAGTATCGCCGGATCTATACGCTTGCCTTTCCAGGGCAGGCTAAGCAAGCAGCGTCACGCCCAGCAGCCGGCCGTGCCCCTCCGTCCCTCGGTCCTGGCTAGGCCGGCAACACGGAAGGGTAAAATCTGCGCGGCGGCCCCGAGCGATATGCGGCCATCCGTACCGACGTTACCGAGGTGCCCCCGGGCCGCGACACTGCGCAGCACCGCCTGCCACGGACATCAGGCCGCCGCTCGCAGCCAGCAACGTTGCGCATGCGCGTGGTTCATACCAACCACGTCGGATAGGCAGGGCTACACAGCGGACGTGGGATCGGGGGGTCGGGAGCTGGGTGCAACCCGGTTGGTCGGAGCCACGGCGCTCTCGTTGTTGGCATCTTTCTGTTTGGGAATGGGGGTGTGTGGAATAGTGGGGAAACAGAGGAGGGAGAGGGGCGAGAGGGGAGGAGTTTAGGGTGTAGTTGCTGTCTCTGCTGGACTAACCGGGGCGCCTGCCGCGGCGCAGATGAGTGACGCCTGGAAGGCCGCCAAGCCGTTCATCAACGGCGGCGTCTCTGGCATGATGGCCACCACCGTCATCCAGCCCATCGACATGGTCAAAGTGCGCCTGCAGCTGGGCGCCAAGGGCTCGCCGGTGCGATCCCCTGCCCCCCTCCCCCTCCCCCCCCCCCTCTCCCCCCCTTCCCCGGCCCCCTTCCTACCGGAAGTAAGGGATTAAAGTTAACGTGCTCAACGGCAACCAGCTTACAACATGGCATCCTGCATTGCATCCTTCCCATCTGGGTTACCATTGCACTGCCACCCGCTGCTGCAGTGCCATGCGAGGCACAGCGGTCCCCCCTCCCGCCAGCCCCGTCCTCTTCCCCCCTGTCCGTGCTGACCCCCCCTCTCCTCCCCTCCCCTCCCCTCCCCCTGCCAGATCGGCGTGGCCTCCGCGATCATCAAGGAGGAGGGCTTTGGCGCCCTGTACAAGGGCCTCTCCGCTGGCCTGCTTCGCCAGGCGACCTACACCACCGCGCGCCTTGGCTTCTACAACAAGATCAGCGACGCCGCCATCGCCTACAACAACGGCCAGGTCCCCCCCCCCCCCCCCCCCATACCTCCGCGCACCGCTGACTAGCAGACTCACCCACCTGGGGAGGGGTGGGGGGCATTTCCTGGGGGTGTCAGCTACAGCCTGACCGAGTCGGATGTCGGAAAGGGAATCGGCGCTAAGCAGTTTGAGGCGCTCGCTAGGGGCCATGCCCAAGCAGAGGGCACCGGGCCCTCCCGGAGCCAGGTCTGCACAGCATCAAAGTCACGTCCGCCCTGCGCGGACGATGCGTTTCGGGGCTGCATTGTGCTTTTTGGGGGGAAAGTTCAGCCAAACACTCAGTGTCGTCACCTGCTAGTGCCGATACTGTGCTGTGCCCCCCCCCCCCCCCCCCCCCCCTTGGGTATCACGACAGACATGCCTTGCTTTCAGCCGCTGTACTTGTACTGGTGATATATGTCATACCATATCCAAGGAGTGGCATGTATCGCATGTCAGGTGATCGGTCCTGTGCCCGAACGCCGCGCCGCGTAATCCATGGCAACACCTGGTTGAATTCTGCACAGCAGATGATAGTACAACGTTTGAACTCCATTTGGATGTGTCTGAGCCCCATCCTCCTTTCCTCCCCCCACGCAGAGCCTGCCCCTGCTGGGCAAGGCGCTGTGCGGGCTGACCGCGGGCGCAATGGGCGCCATCGTGGGCAACCCCGCCGACCTCTCCCTCATCCGCATGCAGGCGGACGGTACCCTGCCGGCCGCCGAGCGCCGCGGCTACAAGAATGCCTTTGACGCGCTCATCAAGTGAGGACCCTCCCCCTCCCCCCGCGCGCGTTCGTCCAATTATGCATGGCGAAATCACTTACAAGCAAATGCGGAAGCCGACCCCATGCTGCATGTATCCGGACTAGCGCCTCGCATCGGTGCCGCCCAGCAAGCCAACCCGTAGCCGGATCCCCCCCCCCCTCCCCCCTTTCTTCTCCGCTCCTAGCACGTGGACTGACCCCTCGGCAGTAAGTGCCATGTTAGCATGGTGAGGGCATCACTTGCCCCAAGTGTCGATGGCGCTCGAGACTCAAGCCTCGCGTCCTGTCGTGCGCGATTTCCTGTGAGGGCATGGGGGCACCTTTTCCGCTGGCTTTTTGGTATATCTGTCTGCAGTCCCTCGGCCTCCTGCTGAGCCCCAGCTGCCCCCAACCCTCCTCTTTCTCACTTGACTTTCCACCCTGCCATGGCGACACGCCCTCAGCCCCCTCCCCCCCTTCTTTCCCCCGTCACGTGTGCCCTCCCAACCAGGATCGCAAAGGATGAGGGCATCGGCGGTTGGTTTGCGGGCGCCGGGCCCACCGTTGTCCGCGCCATGGCGCTCAACATGGGCATGCTTGCCTCCAACGATCATGTGCGCCCCCCCCCCCCCCCCCCCCCCCCTCCTCCTCCAGCAAGGCTCGCGTGGCCCAGACGCTCTGCACCCTTCTTTCAACTCTTACCCCCTGGTTTAGGGGTAGGTATAGGTGTGTATATGTGTGAATTTGGGGGGGGGGGGTTGAAACGCAGGAGCCACGGGATGAGCGTTGTAGCCCAGCACAATCGTGAATCCCCTCGGGAGGGGGTTGGGGTTGGGGGGACAGTGCCTAAACCCTAGCAGTTTCCTGAGTTGGCCAGGGCATCGCACGCTTTCCGCCCTTTGGGACCCGCTCCCTGACGGGAATACAGCAGTACCAGTGCAAGTGTGGTCCGATACGCTGCGCACGATTGGGCGCGGATGCAGTAGTGCGCTGGGCCTCGGTGGGATATACTGTTGAGTGTTCTCGAGTCCCCCCCCCCCTCCCCTCTCCTTGCGCACCAGGGGCCTCGCAAGCATCATGGATGGGAAGGCGGGGGGGGGGGGGGGGGGGGGGGGGGTGACAGTGGTGGCAGATTTAGGGTCAAAACCCTAAATAATGGCATGGCAGCTTTCACAGGGTTTAGGCGTTTGACTGGATGGGCCGCTCATCTGTGCCGTGGCACCGCCCCCCAACCCCCAATCCCCCCGCCCATCCCTCTCCACCCCTCCCTGCTTCGCAGTTCAAGGAGATGTTTGTGGAGCACATGGGGTACAAGAAGACGGACCGCATGACGGTGGTGGGCAGCGCGTGCGCCGCCGGCGTGGTGGCCGCCACCTTCAGCCTGCCCTTCGACTTCATCAAGACCCGCATCCAGAAGATGAAGGCGCTGCCGGACGGGACGATGCCGTACAAGGGCTCCATCGACTGCGCCATAAAGACCCTCGCGCAGGAGGGCCCCCTCGCCTTTTACACCGGCTACCCCACCTACTGCGTCAGGTGCCCCCCCCCCCCCCCCCCCCCCTCCCCTCCTCTCAATCACGTCTCCTGTATGTTGACCCTACTGCTCCGACCGCCCTTGTGTCGCCCTACTGCCGCCACCACACCCATTGTCGGCTCTATCGCCTCATTGCCCACACGCTCGCCGACAATCCGGGCCTCATGCAGTGCCTCTGCACCCTTAGTCCTGAGGCCGCCCCGGAAGCGGAGGGAAAAGGAATTCGTATCTCAGAGTCATCACCACGGCGGCGCAATCCCCTCACCGCCCACGCGCTGGCGACCAGGGGCTCGTGACCCCCCCCCCCCCCTGCCAACATCCGTTGCAACTCCTGTGCGCTCAAACTCTACAAACCCTACATGCACACGTAGGCATGGACCTCAACCCCCTGTGCCCGTGACCCCACCCCAACCACGCCTGATGTCGGCCCAATCGTGTCACCGCTCACATGCCGTTCTTACCAAGGGCTCGTGCGATACCTGCGCGCCCCCATCCAGAACCTTTCCACATCGTCCCCCCGCTACCATGATCCCGGGGGGACGCTGGATAATCCCGTCGATGCGCTTTTGTAGGGTTTGCTCGGCGGTTTATACCCTGGGCGCATGCGCCTGACAACCCCCCCCCCCCCCCCCCCTTGGTCCTCCCATTGTGCGCGCCCCCGCAGGATTGCGCCCCACGTGTCCTTCACGCTCGTGTTCCTGGACGTCATCCAGAAGACACAGAAGGACTACGGGTACTAAGCGCAACGCCTGCGCCCCCCCCCTCTTCCAGGAAACCGCACCGCTCCCCGTCAATGTAAGCATCCCAACATTCCGCGACCGGCCAGGCACTGTGCCCAGGTTTGGTGTGTGTGGGTGGGTGGGTGGGGGGGGGTGGGGGTGGGGGGGGGGGGGTTAAGCCCTGAAGTCCCGCGCGGTGCCTCCGCCATCAACTATGTATGCCGGCCACGGCGCTGCGCAAGGCCTCCACCACCCGCTCTGCCAAGGGTCAGGGGTGCCAAACCTACAAAACCTACTCAGGACCCGAAGCAGGGGGAAGGAGGGGGAGGGAGGGGGGGGGTGGGGGGGGGGTCTAAGGCCAGGGTTGGCTGTCACAGGAGACCCTGGCCGCCAGATGTCCGCCGATTTTAGATCCGGCGGAAGCAGCCAACCCCTAAAACTGCCCGAGCTTCAAGGATTCCGGTTGGGTTTTTGACTTTACAAGTGAAAGGTGTACAGCAGTATTTTTTGCTGGAATGGATCAGTCGCATGGCTATCCGTATTTCAGTGGTACTCGGATACCGTGGCTCCATCCGTCCATCGCAAGGAGGGCGGCGGCGGGAGCCCCCCCCTTCCCCCCCCTCCCCTGAGGCCATAGAACTCGTATATGTGGTGCCACAAAGAGCTCTCCACTCTCCAGAGAGCCGCAGGCTCGGGGCAGCTACTCAGTCGCTGGCCAATCCCGGCACGAGTAGTAAACCGTGCCCGGGGAAATGCGGATGCCTATGTCCGAGAGCGGCCTCAACAGTCGGAAGGGCAGGGTCGTAGCTGGGCATCGGCGCAGCATTTCGCCGTCAAGAAGACCATAGTGGGGTTGCGCACGCGTGAGGGGGTGGCGGGTAGATGATGGGATGCCCCGCTTGTGTATATGATCGATCATATGACGGGTACGAGGCCCGGGCGCAGGGTACACACTAGCCGCTACATATTCTCGTAAAAACATGCAATCGGCCAGTCTTTTATTGCTCGCTCGGACGAGACCAGGATACACACTTACGGTAAGTCTCTTAAGTTAAGTAGTTAAGTCATTTTGGTTTAGCGAAGGTAAGTAAAGTTAAGCTAAGTTAAGTCACTCCCGAAAAATGACTTACCTTGGGGTCGACTTAAGTGCTCAAATAGCAGTAAATTAAATCCGCAAAACAAGCAATTACACCGCCACTTGTTGTGCGGCCTCAGGGCAGCACAAGCAGCAAGGCTTAGATATTTTAGACGGAGACCCCCCCGCCCTCCCCCGCCCCCGTGCGCCCAAAACAATGCACTCTGCATTCCGCGATGAGTATCCGAGTCATGCGCGCTGTCCTAACAAAACTTCATTACATTCTGACTACATCAAGGCACTTTCGCGGATGTGGTGAACGAACGTGATACTTCACGTTATGTCGTTCGGACATTAGGCGAGTGAAGTAAGCAGGTAAGTACAAAGGCACTTACCTGCCAAGCCCCCGCACCGCTAACCCCGCACCCTATTCTGACTACATCGTCACTGTTTAAGCGCATGTAGTACACTTTGGCTGCCGTGTTGTGTCTATCGTATATGTTAAAGCCGTGATGTAAAATTCTGTCGTGTGTCGTTCCTGTAAAATCATTGTCACCGTGCCGTGTACCCGTACCACAACCACGCTTTGGGTTCGTGGTATAGTAGTGTCATTTTTGCACCCCCCCCCCCCCCCCCCCCCCCGCGTTTTAGGGTTTAAGATAGCAAAAACTACACTGAACTTGAGATTCATCAGATAGAATATAAAACGAATACCAAACGGATCTCAGTCAACGGCAAACCCAACTAAATGTTAAATTAGGCACGTGAACATATATGCGATGGGTAATCATGGTGCACGCACGCATGCAACGTCATTGGTTACGTGAGCTAGCTGCAAAAGTAAGGCGATTAAGAAACCACCCGAATAGGCAAATGGAAACATCCAACACTACAGCAGTTGCCAGGTGGAAGCAACACCAGAAGAGGGTGCGGAATGAGCACGGGCAAACGCATCGATCAGACTTGGCCGTATGCACTCCGGCAGAAAGAATGCCGCCCAAGGTACCATGCACGCAAGCAGAGACTCGCTAGTACCATGATGAGTACCATGACTCGCTAGTACCATGATAGAGTACCATGCACGCAAGCAGAGACTCGCAAGCAAAGACAGAGAGGCAACAACCCCCGCCGCCGCGTGCGCGACAGGTGATGGCGGAACTCAACGGGCTGGCTGGCAACAAAGTTTCGAAGAGCCTGGACGGACTGACCACGAAGGAAGCATGAAGTCGGAGCGGAAGGACCGCCAGGGAAGTTGCGCACAGCAAGTAACACCGCGAAGATGTAGACCACCGTTAAAGCGGATTTTCCGAGGCGGCCACGGTCCTCAGCCACAAAAGGGTAGTATGTATCGGTGAACATCATGCACCGGGGCGGAAGACACCCGGTCCGCCGCTAGCTTGTTGCGCACCGCCTCGGTCGCCGCGATCCCCGGGGGGCACCAGCGGGGGTCGTTGCCCCAAGTGGGGGTCGTGGAGGACACGCACGCGAAATCGATCCTGTAATCGCACGCCGGGCCCCCCCCCACCCCGCCAGCGTCAAATTTGACGGCCGCGAGCGGTCCGCATGGCGCAGCCCACTCGTCTCAAGGGTCAAGTCGCCGACTCCCGAGCGGTCCCGGTCGAGCACCGCCCCCGCTTCGATCGCCACGGAAGCCCATAGATTCTTCAAAGCGGTATGCATGCGGAGCTTGTAGTTCGCAACGGGTCAGATGGGCAGATGATCCACGACGAAATCCGTGGCATTCCGGTTCGAGCCATCCGGAGAGCGAAGCCATAAGGGATCAATCCCACACCTGGGGCCAGGACATGTGCCAAGCGCGAAACCCCCGCGCGGGCGAAGGCCCAGCACCCGCGCGGCGGCTGCCGAATAAGCAGCATGGGGAATCTTGCGGGCTGACTCGTGATCCGACTGGAAAAGCGATAGGGAGCCCGGCCCGCATGCGCTGTACAAGCGCGGTATCAAGGCGCGAGTCCGCGGCACCGATACGCTGGAAGCCAAGAGTGAGGGCCACGAAGCCACGCAAGCGAATCGCACGGCTGAGGTGGCGTTGGACAACCATGGTCGTCGTGGGTTGATCATCGGAGGCAGCACCCGTACCCGTACCCGAGGGCGGAGCTGTGGCACCGCCTAGTTGAGGTTCTAGTAGGGAAGGAGATGCCACTGACGGAGGGGGTGCCACTAATTCGCGGGGCGTCGGTATCTTGAGAGCTACAGAAGCGCATGTAGTAACGGTATTGGCAATACTCGTACCACCGATAGGAAGCGATTGCTGGGCAGCAGAGGCGGCCTCACCAGTGCCCACTCCAAGAGGAGTGGCCGTAAATGGAGATGTGGTGACGCGCAGTCCTCCGCTAGTTAGTGCTCGTACCCGCACGGGCCGTAGTACCAGCTGACAAATCCGGTGCAGTGGTGGTCGTAGCATTACCGACCGTAAGTAGCTCGAAGATCTCGTGGGCGTGCCCGTACGCGGCGCGTGCGCGCTGCACATCTGCTTGCGGTAACGTGGTAAGGGCTTGTACAGTCTCGTATACGCGACGCGTCTCGCGCGCCCATGGCAAAGCACTCGTAGCCACGGACGACACCTCGGCGCGAACCGCCTCGTACAAGGGGCCGAGGGCGGGCCCGTACTCCCGTACCAGCATTGTCAGAACAACCGATTGCGCGGAATAAAAACGCCGCGGGGGCCTCAGACTGCAGCAAGGCCATATTCCAACCGCTAGAATCTGCGGGCATACTCATCTGGACGATCGCAGCCTCCATGCGCGGTATAGACTAGTCGCAAGCGTCCAAACCAAGCAACGAAAACGCAGCCGAAATGTTGGCGGCGTCCACGGCCTCCAAGAAAGGGTCCAGCTCCGACGGCGGCATCATGCGGCTGAGGAAGCCGGTCTGCCGCACCGCGCATACGACTAGCAGCCGCATGGCCCCGTGGTGGCAGCCGAATCCCGACGTGCCAAAGGAGGCGATGCGCTCCAACAGTGCGGCGTGCGTGGGCCTCCCGGCGCCGCCCCAACGCACGGGTCAACCACCCGGGGTAATGGCTAATAGGAGCACCGAGGTACACAGCGCCATCCTGGACAGGGTCGTCGGCCGGGGTACGAAACCCTCCTGGGGCCAACTTCGACCGCACTGCCCGCAACTCGGCCTCGCTGTCACCGGGGTGACGAACGTACCGCGTCTTACTGTCATGTACCACCAGTCCGACTTTGGAAAGCTCCGTACAATACTCGTCGAAAACACGCGGAACGTGGGCCGCGGCAGTCGCCGCGCCGCAATCATCCGCGAAACTTTGGCAGAAAGTATCAGCGGCGGTACGAGCCACAACCGCTTGCACCGGGCCCCCAATAGCGAGGCAGAAATATAGCGGGGCCAATACATCACCCTGGCGCACACCCGTACGAGACTGTAGGGTGGCACGCAAAGTACCGGGATCATTCGGCGCGTAGTAGTACATGTCGCTAGGACGATCGTACAGCATCCGGAAAAAAGGGATCAGGCCATGCAGACGCGGGTGCTGAAGCAAGCCGTAAAGTATCGCACCCCGGGATACCTCATTGAAGGCATTCCAAATATCCAGTAGTAGTAGTAGCCCTTTCCCGCCAGTACCACGCCCGCCGAAAAGCTGCAGCGCCACCCGCATGCTCATATACGCCGTCTCACAGCCAGCTCCCGACTGAAAGCTGCGTTGTACCGGGCCCATGGCCTCCCGCGCATCCGCACCCACATGCACGAGAGCGTGGGCGGACGCCAGGCGCACCAGCACAGAGCCAACGCCAAGCGGGCGTACTCGCAGCGGCTCGCAAGTCTTCGCCCGCTCCTCGCGCGCGGCGGGGTCGTCCTTGTGGAGCGCAAAGACGGTGCCACTCGCCAAGAAAGCCGCGGTGCGCCCCGCCCCGCCAGGCAGCGATTCACCCACAGGCGCCATGAAGGTACGTCCAGGTCCGTGATCGATGTGCTCCCAACGCCACCAGTCCACATGCCCAGCGGAAAGGTGGGGAGCACGGCGCAGAACCCGCCGCTGGTCCTCCCCCCACCGCCGAACCTCGTCCGCATTGCCATCCCACGACGGCGGCGCCCGCCGCAGGTCCGGCGGCTCCTCGGCAGGGGAGTACTCCGGGTCGGTCGGAGTAGGAGGCGGATGGAGGTAGGGCTTCAAGGACAGGGAGCGCCGCAGCGGCGTTGGACACCATACCGAGGTCGGCGGTGTCCCGCGCCTGCTGGCGAGCGCGGCGCAGCTCTTGCACAGCGGTAACTTTCGCCGCCCGGCGGTGAGCATCTACCACCGCCGGCGGCACCCCATCCGCCGCAGCATCGGCGCCCCCCTCCGCAGCCTCTGCAGAAGCCGCCCGCGCCCTCGCAGACCGCCGGCGCTTCCGCCGGCGGGCACTCCGAGACGTGCCCGCCGGCAGCTTCCCCGCCTCCATCTGGTAATTGTGTAACTCGCTGCCATCTCGCGCCACAGTTGCTGCATCCCGCACACCGAGAAGCCGGCGCGCACTGCATCCCCTGCCTCCCACAGCCGCACCCGCCGCTCCGCCAATTTCCGCACAACTGCGGGGCTGCTGGATGGGTAGGGTCGCAGTAGTAGCCCCGCAAATACGCAGACAACGCCTTCGGCCCGCCCGTACGACCGGTCGTCGGTAGGAGGGAAGCGGTGAGCATAGGCCAGCGTACGGTCTAGCAGGGGGGAGAGGACAGGCCGAGCCGCGGGACAGACGCCGACAGCCGTTCCCCGCAGCGGCGTACGGGGCATCTTGCGGTAGACGTCGCTGGTAGCGCACCACCGAGCTGTTTCCGCGAGGGCGGCATCATGGGCGGCTGAGGCAGCAGCCGGTGCGTGCTGGCGCTGCAGCGCCCGCACGACAGCTCCCGACGCCGGGAGAGCCACACCGGGGGGCGGAGCCGTGGGAGGAGGGGGGCTACGGAACTCGCAGGTGGCGGCACGGGCCCCCGCTTGCGCGCCATGGAACACGTGGTGGCCCGAGCGCGGGCAGCCGGCTCGTGGGGCGCACCGCACGTACACAGAGGGGTCGAAAGTCGCAGCGTAGGCGAGGTGCATGGCAGCTACCGTCGGGTCGTCGGACTCCATCCCGTGCTTCACGTGCGTGCACAGGGGGGCTGGCCGCTGGTATGTGCGTCCGCAGCTGCCATCGCAACACCGGAACTGTCAGTCAACGCCCCCGCCGGGCGTCGACGACTGCACCCGCGCCATCGCAGCGCCGCGCGCCCACCACCACCGCCGCCCCCACCGGGACCGCGACTTCCACGGGAGACACCCTAGCAGAGGGGCTTGGAGGGGCCGGAGGACGCCCCACAGTGCTGAACCCCCACCGGCCACGCCACAGCCAGAAGCCGGAGGTCGGGGGGGACGCTTGCGTATGTCAGGATATACCCGCATTTGCTTGTAGAAGGGCAGTCTCAGACCAGCTTGTCAACGGGTGGTCACTCAGACGAACCATCATTGGCGGCAAGAACGACACGAGTTCGCATGTGTACACTCAATTAGTGTTACACGCAATTGTTTTCGCCCCCGGAATAGGATTGGCAATAGTGAAACCCTTGCAGCGTCGCTACGACGGCTGTTGCGGCAGCGATCCATTTGCTGAAAGCCAGGCGACTCTGTGTTGCGTTTGTTACATGGCGCCAGCGTGCCATCACACCCATCAAGGCGCCGGTGAGCCCTCCTGCCGATACAGGAGCGCCCCTACGAATTTGACTACGGCATCAGGTGCTCGCGAGCAAAGGCCCAGCTTTTGTTTTTTGCAGCCGCCTCATCAGGGTGATTAGACTCGTCTGCATATCTGGAGATAGACGAGCGCTGTGCACTCTCGTCGACATATTCCTGGCAGATCTCGCAAGTACGTCATATTTAGCCAGCTGGCGAATCGTGATGGCGCACCAGCCAGGGCCGCACTCAACCCCATTGGACGTAACCCCAATGGACGGAGCACTTCACATGATGATGATGATGATGGCATATGCCAGTACAGGGTAGCCGGTTATGCTTAGCGACTCCGGATCGGCATTAGATATCTGTACACATACCGTAACATTTAATATTAATAGGTTCGCGGGTATACTTACAAATAATAAACGTATCCCCGCGATGAATATAACTACTACAGGTACTGTACCACTTTTGTCGAATTGTCAACAACTCAATAACAACGCTGTCGAATTGTCGAAATACGATCCGTGCAGCAGTAGCGTTTTACATATGGATACAGTATTTTCCAAGAGAGACATACAGACGGGGGGGGGGGGGGGGGGGGAACAAAAACGATACTGTACCGCGAACCTAAACCGTGGTTAGGGTATCGTTCTACTATGATTACATGTGCTAGCTGCGAAATTCAAGAAATCCATGCAGTAGAAATCCAGAATAAGAAAATCCAGCTACGGGCCACAAGAGGCGGGAACCGCCATGACAGCCACCGATCAGGCATCGCCACCAGCCAGCCGCCGCTCCAGGGACACTCTCCCCTGCACACAATCCGGGGCCACTCCAATAGCGGCACTAGGCCGAATGTGATGTGAAGGCAAATATTTAATTAGTAGCAGCATGAGTATTAAGGGATCGACCATATATGGTTTGCTGTTAAGATATTGCATGGAGATATTGATAAGATAAATCAGCGACTTATTGCATATATAATTTAAACATTTACTAATAATTACATATACATATATGTACATATGATACCCGTCGCGATACAGCGTAAATCGCTATCGCTGCATTTCCTGCACCGTATGGGTACAGAGGTACCCCCGCCCACTGGAACCTTTGTGAAGCACACTGATGAGGCACTTATTGGTCGTCGTAGACTCACTAGCCCCCCGCCGCGCAGCGCACTTCAACAAGTGGACCCCATACCGGTTGGTCCGGGGCGCCCGGGCGGGCCTTCTCTGACGCTGGGCAAAGACCACTACTATATGGACAAGACATTGTGCTTGCGCCACTCAGTCGGCGCAACAATTTGAAATTGAATTCACACGTGCCGACTTCAGGCTCTCCGCCCCCAGGCCGGGCTGCTCTTAGGGCCCGCCGTTGACGACACTTGGTGACGTACCTTCCGCGGGCTGCAGGGCGACGCCTCCTTGAGGCCCATCGCCCCCTCCCCCTCCCGACCGAAACGGTCAGAGTTCGCAGAGTACGCTCTCCGCCCCCCCCCCCCCCCCCCTTCTTACCAAAGTAAATAAAGAGGGGATGCGGCTCGGGAGTGTTTTTTTTTCCGCTCCGGCCGGGCGAGGCGCGGGGGTGGGGGGTCCTAAAAAATCGAAAATATCGATAAGGATTATACCTCGGACGATACAAATTGTGGTTCCGGTATGCGTCTGTACGGGTATGTGTTTATATTACGATGAATACAAATCTTTTGGCCCAGGACTGGCCGCCGTGAAACCCTTGCAGCGTCTCTCGACGACGGCGGCCGTTTAGGCAGCTGTCCAGTGTTTCCGGAGTGTTTGGGTTTCCGGTTTCGGGAGTCTTTCCGTCCTTTGTTTGGTTGCTGATGTGGCGTCTCAGCGGAGACTTGCCTCGTCGTTCTTGCCGAGGGGGCTTTTGGGTGCGGGACGCTTGCCCACTGCCGTCCGGATGTTTTCCGGAGGACTTGCAGCCAGCCAAACGCGTGTCGCTGCATTTTTGTTCACGTTCTCTTTCCTTCCGGCTTGGGCAGTTACACTTGTAAACATTTTCAATTTCACTTTTCGCTGTTGAAAGCTAGAAAGTAGTTGGGAGGCAAAATCAAGCACTTGTGCCGGCGTACTGTGTCGCGTTCGCGGGGGCGCTCAGCAGTCCGATGTTGTTCTCGGAAGTAAGGGTCGGCCGGGCAACGCGGGCGAGGCGCTACGCGGGCAGTGGCGCGGGCAGCGGTGCGGCTCGATGGCGGTGGCGGTGCGCGCTAGGCGGCGGCGCCCCCAGGTGTTGCGATACAGTTACACATGTCAATAAGTTTCAGAGTTAAATGGAACCTTGCGCCGGCGTGGCTCTGCTTGGCGAGATTCGAGTCCGAATTCATCCGGAGGGCATTCGGGCGGCCCTACAGTGTTGCCGGGCGACGTGGCTCCGTCGGGTGCGTGCCGATGCCGGGGACCGGCGCGCTGACGAGCGGGGGGAAAACTTGGGGTCCTACACTGCCTGGGCAAGCGGGCCAATGGGATTGGCGCTACTTGCCGGGAGAGACATTGAAAGGAGTGAAAGGGGGAGGGGGGGGAGGGGGGTGTACATGGCGTCCGCCGGGTCGGGCGGCGTATCATACAGTGGGGGACGGCGCCGAGCCGGGCGCGCAGATAGCCACACCGGATCGGACGGAGCGGGTCAATGCGCCGCCGGGTCGGGTCTTCAGGTCATCATGCTGTCGCCCTTCATGCTCCTCAAAAACTGCATGAAGGCGCTCCAGTTGTCAAACATGAGGTCGCCCATGCGCAGAAAGGTGACCTGCACGAGCGAGCCTGCGCTCGCGCTCTGCCCAAACGCCGAGTGCGTGATGCGCTGGAAGGCGTGGTAGTCGTAGCGCTGCAGCGCGTTCTCGCCCGCCAGCGGCACGTCCATCAGGCTCGCCGCCTCGATCACCTGCTGCAGCAGGCCCTCCGGGCTGCAGCGGCCGTCGTGGGTGTGCTCGCAGTCGCGCATCTCGACGCACGTGAAGTGCAGCCGGCACGCGTGCCTCTTGGCCATGCCCACAAAGTCGGCGTAGCCGCAGCGGTCGCGCGTGTTGTAGTAGCCCGCCGTCAGCTCCGCCGCGTGCGAGGCCGACTTGTACCACCAGTGCACGCCCGCCAGCTTGGCGCCCAGGCAGCACGCGGGGTGGAACTCGTACACCAGGTGCCCGTCCGGGCTCTGCGGACAAAGGAGAGGGGCCGCGCGGGGAGTGGCGACTCAGCAACCACGCGCTTGAGAGGGACAGACTGTTCTTTGGGGGCGCCGTCCTTGCGCGTGTTGTGTCAGCAAAGGAGCACAACTCAAACAGCCCCTTAGTACTGGTATATTATGGCACTGTGCGCTGGGACTGCTGCAACAGCCGGCAGACACTGTCGCGCCTGCCGGTATGACCGAGACCATCGCCGAGCCGTACTCAAAAAAAAACACGGGGGGGGGGGGGGGGGGGGAGGGGACTTGGGAAGGCCGTGAACTTTGGAGGACGTGAGATGCCGCTGTGAGGCAGAGTAACCCCGCTGTACTTCTCGAGTCACACTCGAATCGGTCGTAGAGGTAGCGAGTCCCGGGAAAGGGCAACGAAAGGGCAGCGCTGTTTGTGTGGGGGGGAGGGGGAAAGGGGAGGGGGGGGGGGGGGGGGGGGCTCACGATCCGGGTGGCGCCGTGCACGCGCTTCATGCCGGGCCGGTTCATGGCGGCCGCTGCGGCGCCCAGCACGCGGTCCGCATGCCGCAGCAGCAGGCCCGAGTACCAGCCCAGAAAAAAGGCGCCGTAGGGCGAGCTCCAGCTGCCGGTGTCGCTGTTGAAGAAGCCGGTCTCCCAGGCCTTGGAGTTGTAGCACCCCGCGTCGTGCGGGCCGCCCAGCCCCCTGGGTGCCCACGGGGCGCATCGCCGCGTCAGAGCAGGAAAGGAAATGGCATCATTTGATTCCACACATCAGCGAGCATCTTCAGTCAGGATGACCTCTATTCAGGGCGAGGGGTAGCACTAGGGGAGCCGGCCAGGATTTCCTATACTGAAGGTCTACAGTAACCGACAGACCGACACAAGACTGCCCAGCTTCGCCAATGTCGAGGGATGGCATAGACGGCGGTGCGGCCGATGGTAAAAGGGGAGCTGGGATCTGGACGATGCACGCCAAGAGGAACTAAACAGCCGGAGTGGCGCCTTGGGACCCGCGATGCGTCCGGCGCCTAGATAAACAGTGGCTTCCGGAAGGTGATCTGCACTAAAGTATAGGCGACAGTAACGGGCATCTTCACGGGCGGCAATGCGATCATGTTGGAAGAAAGGGGGGGGGGGCGTACCACTCCGGCTTGCCCATCTTGTCCGCGGCGATCTTGAGGTCGTCCAGCATGTACTGGTCGTAGCACTGGAACTCGCCCACGCCGGGGAAGCGCCAGCGGCCGTCACCCTCCGGGTAGGAGGGGTAGCGCAGCTCGCCGGCGGGGCCCATGCCCACGGTGATCTCCGTCACGCAGTCACCTGCCGGGCCGGATGGGGAACGCGGGGAGGGGGTCAGCCCTCGGTCAACGGGGCGGGGAACAACAAACAATCGCGCGGGATGCCGGCAATGCCCCTCGTCGTCAGTAGGACCACTGGGGGTTGCGTGGGCGCGAGGAGGGGCCTCCGGGCAGCGCACCAAAGAGGTGCTGAAAGTGGTCGGCAAAGGCCGAGATGAAGTCGTGGTACATCTCGATGGGCGAGCGGCCCTGGAAGATCTGGCACTCGTCGCAGCCGAGCGAGAGGCACTCCATGTTGCGGTTGCCGTTGAGGTCGGTGTACCAGATGTCGGGGTTGGCCTCGCCGATCTCCATCACCCAGTCGGGCAGCGGGATCTGGCACGTGTCGCCCACGTTGCCGCCGGCCGCGTGGAAGCTCATGACCGCCTGCAGCTTGAGCCCCTTGCTGTGCACCTTGTCGAACAGCTTCTCGTAGGCGGTGAAGTCGTACTCCTGCGGCGATCGCTCCGTGAGGCCCCACCACACGTCCACCATCACGCCCTCCACGCCCGCCTTGCGCAGCGTCTCCAGCCCCTTGTCCAGCGACGACTCGCGCTTCAGCTGGGACACCATCTCGCCGTCCTTCTCTATCACCCACACCGTGTCTAGCGGCAGCATCACAAACACCGGCACGCCGTTGCGAGTATTGGGGTTGGCCAGCCGCCGGTCCTCCGAGTCCTCCGCAGACTCGGTGCAGGTGCCGCTCGCCCACTCGGGCGACGCCGCTTCCCTGCCGTCCAAGGGGGGGAGCGAGAGCGGCGTCAGAGTGGGATCCCAAGACGGCCGGAAAACAGGGGGGTTTCAGGGTGGATAAGAGGGACCCGGGGGGGGGGGGGGGGAGGGGGTTGAAGGACGGTCGCCCACCTGGTCTCATAGTCCTCCGACGCGCTGCTGGCAACCTCGGACGACGACGCTCGCTGGGAGCCACTGGAGGGGCCGCGCTCCGGGCTGCCCAGGCGCTGCAGCTCGTCGATGCGCCGCGTCGCGACGGCCTCCGTGGCGGTCGCGCTGCCGCGCCCGCTGTTGTGGTCGCTGCTCGACGGCCGCGAGCTGCCCAGCTCCGCCACCAGCGAGCGCCGCCACGGCTGCCGCCTGCCCTCACAAAACCAGCTCCGATGCTCGGCGCCCGTCAAGCTCGCCTGCAAGGCGACAGCCAACAAAAAGCAATCAAAAAAAATCCAACGCCCCTTTGGCTTTGAAAAGATATAGGGTGGGGGACTGACCAATTGGCATTTTCTTTTCCGTGGCTATGCAAGAGAGAAGAGAAGAGGAGAGGAGAAAGAGAGGGGGGGGGGGGGGGGGGCGCTGTACATACCTGGAGCGCGCGGCACAGCCCATCCCTGCCAGCGCCCCCAATGAGCGCCGCGCGCTGCCCGCTTGAGTGCGCCCCGCTGCAGCTGGCATGCTGGCTGCTGGCGCTGCGGCAGTGCAGCGCGCTGGCGCCAAGGATCGGCGCGCCCGGCCTGGCGCCACGACTGCTGCAGGCGACCGCCGGTGACCCGGCGCGGGCGTTGGCGGAGACGGCCCACATGGCAGTCGCCGCTATTCAAAAAAAAAAGGCTTGACGGCCCGCCGAAAAAGGGGGCAAAAAAGGCCCGGGAAATCCCTCGGCGGTTGTCGCCGAGGTGCTTGGGACGGGAGTCTGGCCGGCCAGAACCCGCGGAGGAACACTGAGCCGGCTTGCCTGTGACTCCTGGCCGCTGGTTTGGACCGCGGATTAAGGCCGGTGTGGCGTCGGGGGAGTCCACGAGCGACGAGTCGGGCCAAAAGCCCACAAAAAGCACCCACAAAAGCACTCGCTCGGCTTGCGCGGCCGAGTGTTTTGCGTGCCGTATCACTGGGCGGAAGGCGAAGGAGGGCTCCACCTGCTTGTGCGCCGTGCAAGAGCCCAGCAGGTCGGGTAGCTAAGCTACACCGACGAGATGGCTCTGCGCCCCCCTCCCGACCAAGTATGGGGCGGGTGAAGGGAGACGCGTGCGGGTGGTGCTGCTGGTGCTTTGTGCTGCGCGCGCGATACGCAATCTTGAGCGATTCTTGGCTCTCCAGCAAGCTCCAGGAAGCTGTGCTAGTACTTAAGCCAATCACAGCGCCGAAGCCACGGACGGACCACCGGCCGCAGAACGCTCTGCGGACTGACGCTGGCTGGCAGCAGGCGGAGGCTGCCTGCACCACACTCGCGGTCACCTCAGGGTCGTTTGGATCTGCCAGAGGCGGGGCAGCGGCTGGGGTTCAGGCTTACTCGCAGCTGGTCTGCCCGGGGGCGGGTGCCGTGGCGATGACGTGGCTGGGCGGCCCGCGCCCTGCTCTCTGCCTCCGCAGGCGGGACCGTAAGTAAAGCGCCGAAGTACTGGAACAAGCTCGAGCGTACAGTTCGCTCGCGTTCAATCTCAGGCACCGGTACTGGTGCAGGAGGAACGCTCCACGCTGCTCAAGCGACGGGAGCGCTCCTGTCACCAGCAGAGGCGGCTGCAGCCGCGGTGGGGGATACGTCTGCAGCTGGCGCAGAGGTCGCGGCCGTCCAGCAAGGGGTTGCCTGTTGCCAGGGGAGGGAGTACTCGTACAGTCTGACAAGAGTCGAGTAGTCGCTGAGGTACCCGTGTGCCGCAAGGAGTGTGACCAGCGCGTGCTCCCCTCTCGGACGCAAGCCCCAGGCCGCCGAACAGGGCAGCGCGTCACTAAAGGCCACCCGTCACGCGGGCTGTCCAATTCAGCACCGGGCGCGAGGTGAGGTGTACCACCTAGTGTGTGGTCGCCGTCTGGGATATGAGCAATCCACCGTAGCTGTACCGTACGGGGCACCGCTGCGTTGCGCCACGCCTGCGCTACTTTCTGTGCGCCCAGAGGAGCAATATAACCAAACCCGTCAGCAATAAAACCGGACGGCATCGGGCGGGGGGGGGCGGCGGGGGGGGAGACAAGACAGGACAGCCGCCAAATAACCGCGCGCGATGTTGCGGGGGCCACACTGTAGTATAATGGTACTGTACATGGTGCAATCTTCGAATCGGGTTCACCATACATTTTAAATTGCAGGATATCTAATCCTTATGTGAATCCTTACTATTCATTTATACGATGGCAGTGATTTACAGGCTTTATTAGATATACGAGTACTGTTGATTTCGTAGTACTGTATATTACGGATTTCTGCGTACTTCGTTTTAGCGAGCTGGAGGTGGATTTCGGTGGATTTCGTACTGACGGCCTTTTGTAATTCACACGAAGATGAGTGCAGGCCAGGGTACTGCAGGTCCCACTATAAGCTGCCGTAGGAAAATAATTAGTACATATCAGCGCGAGCAACATACAGCAGACGCCGTCACCAGACTCGCAGTACCCGTACCCAAACCAGGATTAGACTGTTTATGTCTCAAGAAAAAAGGGGGGGGAGAAGGGGGGGGGGGGGGGGAAGGGGGGGGGGGCTGTGTGATTTGCCGGAAAAAGGCTTTGGCTTGCATTGGGTTACAGTGTTTTCTATTTCAGGAACCTGTCGGCAACCCGCGAGAACAGAAAGCACGAAGTGAGGGAGGGAGGGTGGGACGCGGTCCGCCACATGGTATGTAGGCGGGGCACAAAGATGGAAGATGGTGGCATCTACTGGCTCCCGATGGCGTGCACCTTATTGATTCTGTGACCGACTGTTGGATGTGGTTACCAAGGAATGATCACGCCCTTTTTATTCTTCAAAACAGTGGTAATGAGAAGCCGCATATTTATGAACCGCCGACCAGGGATATTTTGGACATCATGTTGCTCTACTTCTCATGCGAGAGTCCTTCCTCCCTCAAGTTCCGACAGCGGTGTGTCCACGGTGGCTTCCGCGAGTGATGCTGCCGGTTCCCGGGATATTGGTCCCAACCATTATTCATCTTTCAGCTACTCCATGGAGTGCATTCGAGGTGAACCCCGACGACCTTGTCGAATGCGAATTACTAGCTCACCTTCAAATTCTTGCTCGCAACACCGTTGCTGAGAGCACTGGCTCAAGCTATTATGCATGGTTGCGCTTGGAAGCGTTTTCTCCGATGGTGCGCAGCTCGCCTGATCCCTCGCTCACCGTTGCATGCCAGCTTATGATGACACTGTGGCTATGTATCTACAATCGGTGGTCGACACAACCGAGTCTTACTCGGTGTGAAAACTGGCTCTGCGGCTATTGCATATTACCAGAAATCAATATATTCAATCACTTGCCTACCCTTTCGCCTATGGCTGCTATGATTCGCGAGTCTACGAGGCGTAGCATCGGCACTAATGTGAAGGGCATAACGGAAGCTTCTCTCTGGCTTGATGTCGTCGCGTTGCCAATGCTTATACTATGGGCCTAAATGTTCCGTACTTTCATCTGGTGGTCGCAGTGCTTTATTTGTGTCATGTGCTTTGGGGCATGCATGTGCCGATTTGACTGCGCTACTCGTATTTTTCACCGGAACGTCATTATTGGCCACGAAGATATTTTTGACAATTACCTTCTCCAAAAGGAAGGCGGATGAATACCGCCAGGGTACCCGAGTGATGATTCTGCGATTCCCGGCCCGGTTTGTAATGTGCAGCGTTTGCGTCGACTTCTGGCAGCCACTGCTCGTCATGTTGACGGTCAGTCTTTGAAATGCTGTCATATCTTCCATGGCTTTAATGGTCGATTTGTTTTGAAATATCCGGACCGTATTGAGCCCTCTAGCAACGTGAATAAATTTGCTCGGTACACCCTGTACTAAAGGTAGTGGATGGGCTCTCTTATGGCATCACGGCTAAGGAGTTTCTCGGTGTCCATGGCTTTCATTCCTGTCGGAGTGGCGGAGTTACAACGGCTTCTAATGCCTGGATTTCAGTCGAGGACTTTGGCCAGCACAACAAAGCAACTATGATGTTTTACATTAAGAGTGACACGGACTGATTACCCGATGTGTCTAGGGCTGCTATGCCCGGTGTCGACGAACGCCGGGATATTCCGGTCGAGGGCGGGAGCTCAACGCATCCCAGCATAGCAATGTGAGCCTAACCTTTTCACTTTTGATCTTGATGAGCGTACTCTCCGAGCCGTGGACGGTCGCTTGGATGATTTTTGTTCGTGATTCGTACCAAATGATGATGCCTCCTAGCTTATATCTTGTTCTACTTCCTTTTTTGTGCTAGTCTTGTTGGAGAATGCTCTGGCTATGGCACATGTTGCCCCAATGCCTATCGGTTGATGCGAGGATGGACGACATGGCGCGCGCGGCGCATGCAAGACTGATGCGAAGACTTAGTACATTAGTGCCTTTCTATTACAGTTAGCAGTACTATGAGCATGCGCGCAGCGGCTAGTTGCGCCATGTCGCCCCTGCGTGCACTTGCGCGCCTAGTGCGGCTTGCATGGTGCTCGTCCCTTCGGGACTGTGTAACCACTTCCTTTGTCTCCGCAGCTTGCCGCCTTGTTGCACGTCACTGCACCTCGCTCCGGGCGAGCTCTGCACGGCCATGCCTTCGGGGCTGCGCTAATTAGGTTATGGGCCCTCACACGTCAGAGCGTGTGCATACTTGGGTAGTCGACCTCGCTCCGGGCGAGTATCCTCGATCTCAAGAGGTCGAGCGGGGCTTCAGGAGTCCCGTACAATCATCGGCCTCCGGGGCCAAACGGAGCTTCCGGAGCCCCGAACATTCATTTATCGGTTGAATAGCATAATATTTTTCAGATTTTCAGATTTTTGGTGCAATACATTTTTCGAAGACGCCGGAGCGTTGGAGCGTTATCACTAGCGTTGGGAGACATACCGCCGCCCATCACACAACAGCTGGAGACCCGGCCACCGAGTTCACCTTGGGTTACCGCCAGCCTTGGGGCAGCCTCTCGCAACTGCGGGGGCTTCGCGCAGAGAGGAGCGGGAGCGCCGCTGCGCGACGCAGCGGTAGAGTGCACTTACATGCACCGGAGCCGGAGACGGAGGCATGCATATGCGGCGCGGCGGAAGCGTGCACTCACAGGTACCGGAGCCGGATGCATGGGCGGACCGACAGCGTTAATTTAGCCCACCGCCAGCGACAGCGTTACCTTGGTGGACACTAGACCCGGATTCTCAACCATGGTGGACTATGGATCCGGAACCGATAATGAGAGGCATCCTCCTGGATTCGGCACTCCGAGAGGTTCCGAGCACGAGACGCGGACGCAGCTCACACAGCTGGAGCAACGCCAAGAGCATCAGTATTCCGAGCTGCACGACTTGGCGATGTATCTCAGTCAGCAGCAACATGACATGCAACAGATGTTGGCACCAGTCCTCAAGCAGCTACCGCCATCCCCCACGGCCGTGCCGCCGCCCGAACGACGGTCCGACAAAGGCAGTTACCTCAGCGGGCCGGAGGCGGAAGCGTACCGCTCTCCGGCAGCTCGTCGTCAGACGATCACTGCGGCTAGCCTAGCGGATGGGGAATCTTGGCAGCAGAAAGGCATGACTCGCGCACCGGACCAGATATCTCGTACTGTGAAACTTGACCCCCGAAACTGACTCGATCCCAGCCTGGGATTCGCCAAGTGGAAACAGGCATTCGTGTCATTCGACACTCTCATGATTCCCGAGTTACTTGCTCAAATGGCCATAGGGGCTGATGATCCCGAGATCAACCCGGCACTCCAAGGGTACATGTACAACCTACTGGTGCAAACTACGCTGGGACACACCGAGGCACGGTCAGAGCTACGACTCTTGAAAGACTCAACCGCGACCAACCGTGGCGTTGTGGCATGGGCCAACCTCTGTCATAGTCTCGACAGGCAGGACATGCACTACACGATGAACCTCATGAATGAGGTGATGCGACCTCTGGACGAATCCAAGGAGACACCACCCTAAGTGGGCGGCGGTGACCGCGTACGACGCGGCCATGGCTGCTGACGACCGACTTCGCGATGCGATGATCACCCAAGCTGTGCCAAAGGGCATACCATCTCCGGGCCGGTACAGCACCATCAAGACCATTGTGGCCTCCGTTCTCGATCTACACCGGTGCGGCACCGCAACGGTGTTCGCTAAGCTACGAAACCACGCGGGTATTGACGGCGGCACGGAGAGTCCTTGCTCCATCTATCGCACCACCGGCGATGCACGGCGCTGGGGCATTCTTCACGGGTCCGACCGGCGGCAAAGAGAAGTCTCGTGGCAAGTTCCGCAAGTCCCCGTTTTTTTGCCATTGCGCCGCGTGCGGCGAGAAACACATGACCAGCCGGTGCACCGCCAGCGACTCTGCGATGGTGGCGTTTCAACGCACCAAAATCAAGACACTGAAACTCAAGTACCCCGGCGACGCGAAAGCCGAGAGCAATCCGGCAGTCGGAGCAGTTATGGCAACACTGCCGGAAGAACCCATCGACGACGATGCTGAATCGTCCAGCGACGACTGGACCCCCGAGGAGGAGGAGAAAGTTCTCTCCGAGGTAGAGCCACTTGTCCACACTCCAAACTGCCTTCATGTCGGCGTGCATAGCGGCCAAGGGTGTGGGGCACGCATGGGTGATGGATTCATCGTGTGCGCCCGAGAACGTTACGGCCCGCCAGTCCGACTTCGAGTCGTTTCGTTACGAGTCAAATCGCGGAAAACTCGGAGTGAGCACTCCCATCGAAGGTAATGGCATGGTTCGCATGCGGGTACCCCTACTCGCCGGAGGCACATGCATGTTATGCGTGCCAACGATTTACTGCCCCTCGTTTATTGACACCAATGCAATGGGAGTGGGCAGACTGTTGAGACAATCATGGTTACAACAACATCTACCATGTGTCATCACTTACCCCAGCCAATCTGACTATGGCACTATCACCCTTGCGGCAGGAGTGGTGCGCCTAAGAGGCTGCTCCGGACTCTACATCATGTTGGACCCGGTCTCGGCGGTCGGAGCTACCCCGCATCATGTGGAGCGGACATACCATGTCGCCATGATGACGCAAGCTGTTAAGGATGATGCCATTTTGTGGCACAAACAACTAGGCCATCCGGGCATGGGCACGGTACATACGCAACCTGATAATGACGTGCCAGCCGTACCTGCGTTTCCCGCGGCGGAACATCCATTGTCACTCATGCCTACTCCGGAACAAAGCAACATCAGCAACATCGAGTCGTCAATCAGTGGACTTACCGGACAAATGTTGCACCCACTTGTCCGTTGATGTCCTTGGCCCCATTCACATCACATCCCGTGGTGGGTTCAGATGGACCATGATCGTCATTTGCCACCTCACTCGCTTTCAATGGCACAGACATATGCGCACAAAAGAGGCTGATCAGGTTCTACCCGCTATGCGATCAATGCTCAATGAGGTGTGTCATGCGCAACCTCCCCGCAACCGATGTGCTGGTCCATGTCGCACGTCCCGGCATGAGCCGGGGTTGGGAGGCGAAAGCCCATACCCGGGAGAGTGTCTGGTTACAGAGAAGTGAGCATGCCCGGAGCGCCGAACGCCTATATGGCTGGCGCGATGCGGTGCCCGCGGCGCGTGCGTGGCGCGGTGCTCCTACCACTCAAATATGTGCTAAAGTACTTATACGCATACCCTAGCTACATTGTCTGGTGTACATCAGTGGCAGCAACACTCGTGTCAACATCCCCTCCCAATGTCGCAAGGGGATGCGTCAAGCATGGGTTTCGGCTGCTGACGCTAGTCGCTAGCCTAGAGGCAGCCCGCCATGCCCTGACATCGATCGGCATGGATCGGGGAAGGTCCTCGAGGGAGTCTAACTACGCCGGCTGTCGAGCGGATAAAAGTCGCGGGTGGCCACTTCTCCGTGGCGCTGGTGTGCCGAGCTTCGCATACGACTTCATACTAGTCGACGAGCGTTGCCCGAATTTTCCAGTCGGCCGAGCCGATAATCTCTTCGGGCGGGAACTGCAGTACGTGGCAGTCGCTGGCGTCGTGGTAGCTGGCGAGGGAGCCGTACATGGCGGTCGCTGGCGTCAAACTAGTCGACGAGCGTTGCCCGAATTTTCCAGTCGGCCGAGCCGATAATCTCTTCGGGCGGGAACTGCAGTACGCGGCAGTCGCTGGCGTCGTGGTAGCTGGCGAGGGAGCCCGTACATGGCGGTCGCTGGCGTCATGGTAGCCAGCGTCCGGATGTGCGCTTTACATGTAGGTGCGCAAACAACCTGTCGAGTGTCGATGCCCCTTCTAGCTGCGGTGGTCTCAGTTTTACGTCCGGGCTTCCCGCCGAGAGGGACTTCTTGCGAGGTCTGGCGTCAGACCACTCTCACTAGTGTCCGACATTGGCTGTAGAGGGCCCATAACCTGTCATGCGCAACCTCCCCGCAACCGACGTGCTGGTCCATGTCGCACGTCCCTATGAGCCTGGGTTGGGAGGCGGAAGCCCATAGCCGGGAGACTATCTGGTTACAGAGAAGTGAGCATGCCCGGAGCGCCGAACGCCTATATGGCTGGCGCGATGCGGTGCCCGCGGCGCGTGCGTACCGCGGTTCTCCTACCACTCAAATATGTGCTAAAGTACTTATACGCATACCCTAGCTACATTGTCTGGTGTACATCAGTGGCAGCAACACTGGTGTCAACAAGGTGAGACATTATTACCTCAACTATTGGGCGGAGGCAGATAGACCGTTTGCTCCGGCATCAGGTTTGACAGAGACTCCATGTTCGAGACCACCGCCATGATGGATGACCTGGTCGGCGGCATGGGGGGCAGAAATGAGTGGCCATCACCAGCAAGGCAAGATCGGACGGCCATGGAGCACCATCAGAGACGGCACCACAAAGCATGATGGCTGACATGTCGGTGCCCAGCAAGTACTGGACAACCGCCATCAACACGAGTCTCTGGCTGAAAAACAGACGATCTGTTTTGGCTGCGCGCAACACGGCGGATCGGCGAGAAGCACCGTTAACAATCCTGACCGAAGGCAACATTGATCCTCATATTGAGACAACCAAGATCTATGGATGCAAGGTATTTGTCAAAGTGCCCAATGGCACTTGCAAGAAGCTGGATCGCAAGGCATGGAGCGGAGTCTTTATTGGGTACCCATGCAACTCACCTGGCTGATGGTTGGTGCTCAATCCCGCCACATCCAGGATCACAGTCAGTGTCCACGTACGGTTCATAGAGACCTACTGAGAGCGGCTTTGATCGCAGCCCACGCGAGGACTGCTCCATTATCCTTGAAGCACCTGAGGGACCGTACGCAGCCAAGGTTGAGTGTGAGACAGACATCGCACCTCAGAATATGGATCACGGTGGGCACATCATGACACCGGATGCACCGAACATGCCGCACTCCGAGTTTGCCCCAGATCGACCCACCGGAATTAGACGGCAGCCTGAGCGCTTCACTGCGCTGATGGCCAACGACATCTGCATGGACACCACACCCACTGATATGCCGGTGGACTATGCCAGCTACCCCCCTGACCCATGGATGAACCAGCCGATGGCCCTACTAACGGCATCAGGGATTCCCACCCCTCGCAACTACAAGGAAGCGATGAGACCACTTTTTGCGACTTTTGGGCACCATCCATTCAGGTGGAGTGGGAGGGACTGGTGGGCAATCACACATGGGATCGGGTTCCGCGCCCGCCACATGGTGAAGGCACGGTCCTACCCAACAAGTGGGTATTCACAGCTATGGCACAGCTTGATGGATCACTGGACAAGGCTGAATTCCGAGCAGTGGTCTGTGGCAATTTCCAGAAGGATGGTTCGGATGTGGGACAGACATTCGCACCTGTGATTCGCATCTCTAGCCTCCGAGTGTTTTACACTATCGTGGCGGCCATGCAGCTCTACCTCCGCCACCTTGATGTGGTCGCAGCCTATCTCAACGCAGAGATCCCTGCATGGGAAAACGTATTCATGGAACGGCTGGAAGGATTCCATGATGGATCTGGCAGAGTCTGCCAGCTACGCAAGTGCCTCTATGGGCTACAGCAGTTAGGCAGATACTCGTACCAGATGCTTATCAAGTGGCTTCGACGCAAGGGCTGGGTGCAGTGCGAGGCAGACCCATGCATCCACATCTTCACGTAGGGCGAGACCTTTGGGCGTATATGTCGATTATATGGCAGGGAGTAATTATGACAGGCTGGAAACGTTCCAGCGGGTCCTCTATGCTAAGTTCAAGGTCAAGGCGGGACAACCATGGGTTGTCGGCATGTCGATTGATTATGAAAGACCACGTCGCCGGGTTACGCTCATGCAGACAGCCTACATTCAGGATATCCTGGACCGGTTCGGCATGCAGGACTGCAAGGCATGCGACGTTCCCATGGTACCGGATTTCTGCAAGCAGAAGCCCGAGATTGTGACAGCCTCACCTCTACTGGATGTTTCGGAGCGCTCCCAATATGTACAACTGATGGGATGCCTGCTGTATGTCATTACATGTACCAGGCCGGACATCACCACCCCACTCAGCATCTTGGGCAGCGTGCAAAAGGAGCCCCGTGTGATACACATGACAGCCATGAAGAAGGTACTGCGGTATCTCAAGGGTACCATGCATCGTCACATTGGGCGCTGACTCACCAGACGGACCTCAACTCGTTGGCTATGCGGACTCCGACTTCGCTGCCGACCTGCTCCAACGCCGGTCTCGCGGCGGCTACATCTTCCACCTCGGCGACCATGGCGCCTGCAGCTACACATCCACATTAATGCCCACCGCCACCCAAGACCCGGATGGCGGCATTGCATAATCGACAGTCGTGGCTGAAACGGTAGCTCTGGCGAACGCCATCATAGACGGCGTCCACCTTAAGACCCTCGTCTCCGAAATTCTCGGCCGTGCCGTGCAGCCACTAGTAATGTGGGAAGACAACCATGGCGCGATCAGCTATGCTCACAATGCCATTATCAGCGAACGCACGAAGCATATCGACGTGAAGTGGCATTTCGTCAAAGACCAAACTGAAGCCGGCACCGGCAGGGTGGAATTCATTCCGACCGACCTCAACACGGCAGACATGCTCACAAAGCCCTTACCTCGACCATTGCTCGAGAAGCACGCGCGTACCGCGATGGGTTGGTGGTAAGCAGATCACAATCCGACGGATGCGATGCCAACCGGGTTGCTATCCCACGGAGCCCCGGTGTACCATCGGGGCAGGGGGGGGGGGGGGGGGGGCTGTTGGAGAATGTGCTCTGGCTATGGCACAGGATGCCCCAATGCTTATCTGCTGATGCGAGGATGGACGACATGGCGCGCGCGGTGCATGCAAGACTGATCGAAGACCTAGTACATTAGTGATTTTGTATTACAGTTAGCAGTACTATGAGCACACGCGCAGGCGGCGCTGCAGCTAGTTGCGCCATGCCGCCCGTGTGCGCACTTGCCCCTAGTGCGGCTTGCCTGCTGCTCGCCCCTTCGAGGCAGTGTAACCACTTCCTTTGTCTCAGCAGCTTGCCGCCTTGCTGCACCTCACTGCACCTCGCTCCGGGCGAGCTCTGCACGGCCATGCCTTCGGGGCTGCGCTGATTAAGTCTTCGCGATTTTTTCCTTTGGGCGGCCCCGATGGATGTGTTTTGTATGTATTCTGCCGTTACCCCGAGGCTGGCTCCGCCGATCTTGCTGACTCCCGGTACACATAAAGGCGGCTGTATACAACTGTGTTTTGTGTCACAGCAGTGCCGCCGCCTTGACAAGCGGGCACAACGGTGAAAACTGAGCGTTTTCAGATACCGTGGATGTAGTTGTACGCAGCTTTCGAAGTACATATGACGACCGGAGTCTGGAAAAGCCGGTTTTAATTGCTATCAGCCCGCCTATATAAGGCGGCCGCTACGTACCGGGGTAGCACTCATTCCTTGTCCGCTCAATTGAGCGGTCATGCATACATTCCATGTCCGCTTGGTTTAGCGAGCGGTCGTCTCGTACGCGAGAAGTCCCGGGATCGATTCCTGGTCGATGAATTTCGGCAATATCGATCGTCCCGGCGTGTCCTAGGTTTATACCCGGTTGATGCATTAGCCCTTCAGGGTTCGAATGAGGCAATGGTCTTAAGGGCAATGCCAAACCCACGACTGCAGTTGGGTCAAGTGTTGGGGCGGCTTCGGCCGATGTCCCGGGGAGAACTTTAAGGATTACTTATTTTAGCATTCATTCTCTCGTGTCATACCGGCACGGTCGACGGAGCCTGCTCGCCCGCCCTCGGATGATCTGAATTTTACTTTGCGGGTCGGCACTGACTGTCGCTTTGATGATGGTGATCTCGCGGTGAATTGACGATGCTGGCTGTGGTACGGGATTTGATTCGCTCTGCTTTGACTGAATGGGCTAAATGTGTGAGATTTGCCGTCTGGTTCAAGTGGGTTTTTATTGCCGGATGACAGTATTGGCCTGGAGACCAGTGGGTGATGGCTACTGGCAGCGGTTTATGGCATCTTTCGTTTCCTGTAACGGATACCCTATGTGACCAAACTGGAACACACTATAGCGAGGCTACATATTGTGTCTGTCGGTACCATGAATCCGCATTATCTCTCTGTGAAATTCGCATTGTGAAGTGCTACTGCCGTACATGTGCCTAAGATGTACGACACCCATATGGTGCCAGTGTACGGCACTTAAACTTCTCTGCCAGATTGCCTTCTTTGATGGAGCGGTGTTTACCCTAGTCGACACCTAGCCGGCTGGTATAAATTGTCAGCCTCGGCTCCTGTAAATTCAGTCAACTGCTCTTCCCAGAATTAAATCCCGACTCACCCTTTCTCTCTCGTGACA
>VCJN01003570.1:0-123016 GCA_006384855.1 Tetraselmis striata
GGGGGGGGGGGGGGGACGGATTTTTTCCCTATGTTAAGCAGAAAAATTGACACATCGCCTTCAGTGACACCGCTGTTTTTAGTGACACACCCCTATAGTGACGGGGGGCGGGGGGGCAAACTGGCCGCTTAACACTACGGGCAACACCGTTACAATAACACTAATGTACTGGCCTAATAGCACTGGGAAAATCGGGGTTTTTACAGGTTTAAGCCCGGTTGCAGCCCGGCCTGTTGCGCCCGGCGGCACTACTACGCGCGCGACAGCAGCGCCCCGCTCGGCAGCCCCGAGGTGCGCAATGCCGCCGCCGCCGCCGTTCTTGGGCGGCCCGCCGGCACTTCCGCTATAATTGCCCTTCGCACCCCGCGAGCCAAGGTCGCGCCCGGCACGATCTGGCGCCCGAAACCGCACGATGGCTAGGACGAAGCGGAGAGAGGTCACATGTTCGTGCGTAGACTACGGGCCAGACGCCCCCCACTGGCGCCCCGGCCGTGACCTCGACCGGCACCCCTTTGCAGGCATGCGGCCAGCCAGGGTGCAAGTCGGACCCCGAAGACTTCGGCTACCTAGCGGGGCCGAACATGCTCCACCCCGCGTGTGAGCGAGCCTTATGCGACATGTAGGGATACCGTCTTGTACAGAGCAGATTACGGATATGTACTCGATTGCTGGTCATTCACATTGCTAGTCACGCAACACTATTTCTGAGGACAACACCCATGCAATGACTCTTACTACCAGTGTTCCCCGTATCTACAGTGACACCCCAACTGTGACACCACCCTTACAGTGACAAAGGGGGGCGGGGGGGGGGGGGGGGGTGTCCACAAAAGTCACTATATAGGGGTGCTGTCGCTGTATAGCCAACAGCGGCGGTACCGTAGCGTAGCGTAGCTACCAGCCCGCGTAACTACGACTATACTGTGGTACCCCGGCCAAGCCTGCTGACCGTATTGATTACATGAGGGCTTTCATAAAAGCGCACTACAAACAGAACTGACAGCAACTATGAAAGGTTGCCAGCAAAAGAGAGACACAAGCCGGAAACCAAGGTCGAGCAGGAGGACAGGGAGCCAAGAACCAAGAAGGAGACAAGGGAACCACGAAGTCACTTAGCTGCCAGGAACCAAAGGAATTCCCGCCCCGGGGTAGGCTATCAGCCGCGGCGAGGACGCTTGCAGCCAATGACTCGGGTCATAGCAACACATGCCGACGAGCGACGCGACGCAGGCGCAGGAGCACCATCACGTGCCGCACGCGCGGCCGCGACTTCGCCAAGAACGTTGTCTGCATGTGCCATGTTGATGAGCAAGGAGAAACGGCGGCGCCACGCAGACAAGAGCTGGCCGATTTTCTGGCCAGTGTGTGCGTGGCTAGCTTTCGCGAGCTCCACCAAGAAAGCCTCGGCGTGCGGGGCCAGCGAGCCAAACTCGGAAACGGCGAAAGGAACAAAGCGAAGCATGCCGGCGGCGTTTCGGACACCCTCGTCATACTTCTGGATTTTGTGGCGCTCAGCAGCCCGCAAAGCAGTCTTTGGATCCGAGGTTGACACGCCAAGGATAGGGGCAATGGTGGTATCGACAGCAACCGTGTTTCCGCGGATACCGCCATACCCCAAAAGCCCAACATCGGCAGGCCGCCCGTCGCTGCCCTTCGGGAGAGAAACAAGCACCGACGGGTCCGTGAGGATCTGGACACCCACGCCCAGCGCGGACTTCACGTCGTGGCAAATGTCGGAAAGGCCATGTGCCGCCCACTCGTGTGCGGCGTGGTTGGAGTCGCCCCCATAGCAAGCGGCTACTGGTGGCCATCTCAGCAACGCAAATGCGCGCGTGATGGAGCGGGAAGTGGAGGCTGCGTCGGGCTCGCAAAAGGAGCTGACGGCATTTCTAGACCAGACCCAAAAAAAAATCGAAATGAGGTGTGCGCTCTCCATGTATGTCACATGTAGGGGAACGGATCTTGTTCAACCAGGTCTGCTGACCAGTAATCCTTATTGGTACCAGTACAGGGCTGCTGGTACTATACTAAACTTACTGTGAGTAAGAACTATCTGCCCGTACAAGTAATCATGCTGAGTCCGCACGAAGGAACTGATATGTAGTTGGAGTACTTACCAGCCCCTCAAGTATTCCATGCAACATGGTTTATTGGCTCCGCAATTGCCTGCCGTCTGAGTAGGAGTCTCTTTTGATCCCTCCACGTACGGCAATGACACCAACCCCGTGGTTACCGAGAAAGGTCATGGCGGAGCTCTTGCACAACCCATACGATCCTGACCCCACGCCAGCGGAGGCGGCTACGTTGAGCGAGGATTCAGTGGCCAAGGCACGCAGCTTGCTCTACCTCCCCACTAGGTTGAAGGGCGTTGCCATCCGCCGCATGGCTACCGTCCGTGATGCCGCCTTCATCAGTTGCATAAACGACATCCTCCCCAAGTTTCTCACTAGGAACTCCGACACCAACACCCCCGCCCACTACTCCGGGATTCTTTGACCCCCAACTTGAGTCCGTGCTTGGCCGAGGCAGCTTCAACGCAACTTCTTCCGCCCGCCAGCACGAGCGATCATTTCCTCATCAACGATCCTCGTGGGTCGGCTAGCTACGCCGCGGCGATGCGCGAGACGTTGGGGCGCCTTCAGACGGCTACTGCTAGCCACTACCTCGGCGATGCGGACGCCCGTGTATTGGAGCGAGAGGCGGAGGCTGCGTCGCGATCGGAGAAGGAGCTCACTGCATTCCTTATCGACCATGCCAACCACCCTCGGCTTCAAAATCAGGTGTGCCCTCTCCATGTCACGTACAGGGAACGGATCTTGATCGGCTAGCTTGACGCGGCGTCGGGCATGTGGACGATGGCCATCCCCAGGAGCTGCGGGGGGTCGCTGTCGAGCCCATGCATGGCCCCGGTGGGTGGGAGTCTGATCATTCTGCCATCGACAAAGCACAACCCCGGCATTGTCGACCTCTATGGCGACGCACTCATGAAGACCGACATGAACCTCCGGGCACGTGGAGACGCTCACTGGCCGTACACCGGGATGCTATCGCTGACGCCTTTCATAATCATTGTGGTCACGATATGGGCATCGCTGTTCGCCGGGAGGTGGATGACTTGTTGTAACATGCAGTGCCTCTCAGCAATACCGTAGACAGAGATGAACTTAAGCATGACATCCATGGTGCCGGACGCAAAGCTCTCCCTCCCGGCCTTCAATGTCGTGACCGGGAGCTATGATTTCCGGAGGTTGAAGCCTACGCTATTGGAGCAAAAGACTATGCGGTACGGCGTCGAGTACACTGCGGTGCCCCGGGCCACGGTTGTGGATTGGTTCGAGCACTCCATGTTGGGCGACATGCAACAGTGGCGGGTTGGCAATGCGGGATGCGGCGTGGCACAACACGGGGCCGAGACACAAGAGCCCACTCTGAGAC
This sequence comes from Tetraselmis striata, assembly GCA_006384855.1. Taxonomy (NCBI): domain Eukaryota; kingdom Viridiplantae; phylum Chlorophyta; class Chlorodendrophyceae; order Chlorodendrales; family Chlorodendraceae; genus Tetraselmis; species Tetraselmis striata. The sequence goes on from VCJN01003570.1 coordinate 3,436, forward strand.
ATCCTCGACATGTCGGAGTACACAGGCATGGTCTTCAGCATTGTGGGCGAGGTGAGCAAGGGGGTGCGCCGAACGGTGCGCGTTGTCGCATGCTTGGCCGCGGATCAGGGTGCCCTCTCATTGCGAGGCACTCGGTGCATCAGCACCCGGGCTCATCAAGACGAGGCGTTACTCGCAAGAGATTTCCTCGGGGCCCTGAGCTTGGTGGCGGCTCGAGCGCGTGCTCGCTGCCTCATCAGATGCCGCAGATTCGTCTTCCATCCGGTTGCCGAAGCTGGACAGCGCGTGCGTGGATTGCCATCGCTCACATGTGCCTGCGTGGCCCGGAATCTCAACTGGGCGCGCATCACTCATCCATCCCGCCTCGTCGTGCGGGATGCGGGCCGTTTTTAAGCGGCTTGTGTCGATCGGGTCCATTGATACTGCTTTTAGGCTAGACGCCTAACCCCAAGCCAGACGAACGCCCGCGACTATAGTGGATTTTGGATTGGCCTTTTTGTAATTCACACCAGCCCCTCAATACTATGTATGATTAAATGCACCTTCATGCAAATTCAAGCACTTGAATGTGGGGGAGGGGGGAGGGGGGGGGGGGGGGGGGCGGGAGTGCCGTACTCCGTAAGGCACTATCGGAGTACGTGTAGGTCACTGCGGTAGTGGAGCACCCAACTGTTGTCGCTTTTTGGGTACGCCGCTGGACGGCCCGACCGTCCGTCGCCCTGCACGTGTTCTGATCTAAACTAGTTTATGGGGTTTCCCTCCTTGACCTAACCGCTTTTAGCTACAAAGTGCTGCTCAGTGGTACGGGAACTAGGCGTCTGTTGTTGCGCCCTTTTTCAGGTGCAGCACAAGTAGACATAAAAGCAGCCAGAACAGCTGAGCCTGCCATCTGCCAGTTTTCGCTGCGTTCCACGCAGCGATGTAAAAACTGTCTCGTAACCAGTTGCGAGCAAGGTCACCCCAGGTTGTTCAAGACCACACCCGGCTCACCACCCGAGTGTGATATTCTCGTCCGTACGTCCGTGCGTTACCATTCCAGATGGAGAAGAACCCGTCGCCGAGCCGACGTTGGAGTCGCTGAACGCAGACATGAGGGCCCAGTCTTCATTACTGCGAGAGTTGGCTACGGCTGTGGCGCAATTGACGGCTCGTGATCGCGTTGTTGATGGGGAAGGGGAACATGGCTCCGGCTCCGGGCAGCGTTTCGCGGGACAGCCGACAGGCAGCGGGGGAGCCGCAGAGCGCCCCGACTTGCTAGAGCTAGCCCAGAGCGGCCGTGTCGGAGCAAAATCCGTGAGTGCCGAGGATGACTACCTCGCGGTGCCAGAGCTACTGCAGAGAGCAGAGTCTGGTTACGAGGCCGTTCGACCGGTCAGCCGAGTGCCTGGACTCTCCCCCCTGAGCACCGACCTAACGAACGAGTACCTTAAGCAGGACGACCGGCGTCTGCCGGCCCAGGAGGAGTACTTGTGGATGTCGTGTTTCGGGGCCCACATGGCCGCACTTTTCGTGGCTCTCGACGAGCTGCTACCTTACGTCCCTGCCGCTAACCAGGACTTCACCCCCTACCTCGCGAGAGCTCGGAATCACGCCGAGGCCATCGACAAGGCGTTTCATTTTCGTTTGGCTTTCCTGCGGAGGCTAAATGAGATCAAGCGTGTGCACGGTGACCAAGGTGTTCTGGACGTGCTGCGAGCCCAGCATTTTCAGCCTGCTTCGGAGCATCCGGGTTCCGCGATTTTTGGGGACCTCATGAAGGACTACGAGCGTCGTGTCTTCGAGGCGACTGTGGCCAGCAGCGCAAAGGCAACCGCTACTGCCCGAGTAGCAGCTGCAGCTGCAGGTCGCGGGCGTGGGCGAGGACGTGGCGGCGGGCGTGGCCGTGGCCGCGGAGGTGAGCACGAGTGACGGTGTAGGGCGCCTTTCGTCGGAGCTGCTGGAGCTTTGCGAGGCCACCTTTCGGTGACCGCCGCAAGACGCACCCTTGCAGCACAACGACGAGATGAGCGCCCTGTGTCAGGACCTGACCCCCCCACCTTACAGACTTCCTTTAGACCTTCCTCGGTGCGGCGCTTCTTACAGCTACAGCCGAGTGCGGCTCAACCATCCGCACACCTGCACATGGCGGCTCAACCAACCGCTTTTCTTACCACCCCATCTCTGCGTCCGTCGGTTGTTACACTACGTGTCACAACTGGTTCGCAACGACCAAGTTTCGCGCGTGTACGTTATGCACGGGACAAGCGCTACGAGCGCGAAGGGCGCGCGGGGCGGCCCTCTTACCTGAACCTAGCCCCGCAAACCCGTACTGAAGCTACTGCAAACCCGTCCAGCATCTACCGGCCAACCGCCGGGAACCTAACCGCTGCTGCCGAGTACTTTGCGAACAGTAGTCGTACCGGTGGAACTCTGTTGGTAAAACGACGCACGTACGTAATTGACGAGCCCGCAGCTGTCGCGCCGTGGGCTGCGTCACTGCGATCCCGGCTGCAGGACGCGATCGGCTCGGACGAGCTGGGCCAGCGAACGCTCGACCTGCTCTCCAGCTCCATCAGCGCTCAGACACTCAAGAGCTACGCCGGCAGACTGTCTCAGTTCGCGGAGTTCTGCCACGACTCTGAAAACATCAGTCCGCTGGAGGCGACTACACTGTGAGATTCAGATGTGACGTAAATGTGCCCTACTGGTGACGAACGACGACATACGGGGACGATACGGGACGGACGAGGGACGTGGATTTCATACCGAGTAGCGACGACTATCGCGCGCGACCTGTAAAGTACTATATGAATTTCTCGTTTCCATAATTTCATCAAATTGATATGCGCACGCGGGCTCGCGTGTCGCCCGCCGACGCGGAGCACCCGGGCTAAGTACAGGCGGCTGCACGTGCTCGCTGCACATCGCCGCACATCGCTGCACACCGCGGGGTCGCTGGCGTCGCAGTGCGTCACGCTGGCGGGCCGCGCCCCCGGCCCCTGCCAAGGAGTAATCACGATAAGTACTGGCACGGCCGACTCTCGCACAGCAATGGTGCTTAGTTCGCGCGAAGCGTTGCGGCACAGCATGCATGTGCCGGCAGGGTGCCGGGGGTGCTTGGCAAACCATGATCGCAGGCTGCCGGCATGCGATCATGGCTTGCGTGGCAGTCACGGCGGAGGTGTGGCCGGTGTCGCGGAGGCGCTTTTATTACATTGCTGGGCATCACTTCGCCGTTGTGGGCGGTGCCCACCACAAAACAGCTCCTGCCTAATGTTCTATACATATGAAATTCAGACTTTAGGGGGGCGGCTAGGGCACCTTCGTGAGGTCTGCCACAGTTGGAAGCCGCGCCAAGTGTTCCCTGGAAGCTGTGAGGATACTGTGCCTCCTTGGGCTTACCGTTGGGAAATACCCCTCGCGCCACTTATGAATGGGTTCCGTGTGCGCAAGCCTTGGCGGGGAAGTCGCGGTCCACGTCAAAGGGGCATAGGGGAGGAAAGACCCGACGTGATGCGTGCTCCCGGGGATTGCCGCTATGTCTGTCTCCCACTTGTGGGCTTCCTTTGTGATGTCGGACAAGAACCGGCTGAATCTGTCCGTCTGAATCCATGTGTGGGTGAGGGCTTCTTGCACCACGCGTGCGGTCAGCCGCATGAGTTGGAACAGCGGGAACTGCTCCGCGTGGGCCCCAGCGAGGAGAGGCTCCATAGCCATGTCGTCATCGTTCTCGACGAGTACAGCGGCCTGCTTCGCAGCGATCTCGAGCATATCCTCGGCGCCTTGCAGCCACACCGAATCCGAACCGCGGAGGTATTTGAGACGCGTATCAGCGTCGACGATGTCCCCGTCCAGATCGGGCTGATCAAGCAGGAAGAGCTTGTACTAGGCGAGCGCGTCCGCGCCGACATCCAACAAAGTGTGCCAGTGCCAAGCGTGGCGCAGGGAGCGGTAGAGGGCCGGGTTGCTGGACTGGGTGGGAGTCCAGCCGCCGGGGAGATGGATGTATTCCCCTCTCATGTCCTCGTCGGTGAGTTATTTTGTAGCGTGTTCTCCTCCACGCTCGCGTATGCTAGTTGGGTGCGTGTACAGCGCTCCACCATCCTGGCCCTTTTCTGGGGTGTAATCGATAGTGCCATGGTGGGTGGTGCAACTGGTGACCCTTCGTCGCCTCTTGTGATTGATATCCTTGCGAAGCAGGCGGCGTCGCGCGTCCGTACCGTCGCGGCGCTGCTGCGCGATATACATATCGGGGAGTGGGCAAGTGATGCCGTCGCTAGGTGCGCGTGAACATAAAGATAAGCGGCGATATACACCCGATATTAGCCCGGTGTATTGACGCTTATTTGCGTAGTCGCAGCGCGAGTAGTAGTACGATGTATCGGTGCAGTCCCGGGCGCGCGCCCCCACGACGTGTGCGCGCGCGATGTGCGGCACGTTGTGTGCGGCGATGTGCGGCACGTTGTGCGTCACGTTGTGTGCGGAGATGTGCGGCACGACTGACGGAGGTGTGGGCGGATGTAGGTGGTCCGGTAGCTTAGGTGGCTGGTAGGCGGTAGGTGGTGTTCGTAGGTGCGCGTTTTAATGAAGCCGCCCTAACTGCTGATGATTGTGTAACGCCCCAGCACGCGCATGAAGTACGGGGTCGCCTCACGGTCACCGCCGCTCACCGCTGAATCAAGCGCGGACAGTCGCGCACTCGCATCTGTGCTCCCTGCCGGTGGTGGGCTACATCCACCCCAACTCTCAACCCCCCTCCCCCCCCCCCCCCCCCCCCCCCCCGCGCGCGCGCGGCAGCAGGCATGCCGGGAGAGGGATGGATATCGAGTGTGTCGAAGGATGGCGTGTACGCATGCAAGCACTGCGAGGGCATCGTGGCGGGCAGTAGTGAAAGGACGGCGCGAGACCGACACTTCCGAAAATTCCCGAAGTGTAGGCACTCGTTGAAGCGTGCGGCTAAGTTGCGCCGCAAGGCCGCCTTACAACAAGCAGCAGCAGCAGCGGCAGCAGCAGCAGCAGCAGCGGCAGCGGCAGGGGCGGCAGCAGGAGTAGCTGCAGCCGTCGGAAACGCCCCGCCGGCGCCGGTCTCGGAGGACGATGTGATGGGCGTGGGGGAGGACCCCGTTGGCGAAGACGGTATGGACATCGACGCGCCTGCGTGGCCGCCGGCGGGCGTGGAAGCCGCCGATGAGGGCGTGATACGGGAAGGCGATCCCGGTGACTTCTACATGAAGGTCATCGCCAAGAAGTTCCGGGGAGTATGGCACTACGGCGTGATAACCGGCGTTGTTACCGAGTGCGTGTTGGAGGACTACGGCGGGGCGACACAGTGGCGCGCTGTTTTCGAGGACGGTGACACTGTGGACCTTCTGCGTTCAGAGGTGAGTGAGCCCGGCCTGTGTGCTGGTGGCACCACTCACCTGCGGTTGTATGGAATCACACGCACCCGCCCGGTCGGCGTGGCAGGTTGTGGAGGCTATGGCGGCTGCTCAGGAGCACCCCCCTGTGGATGCGGACGGGGAGGCTCGCCTGGTAACCGTCTCTGAAGGCGATGACCAGTCCAGTGAATCCGAAGAGGAGGGCTGGGAAGGGGGGGGGGACGCGGCTGGCGCCGGGTGGACGAGCGATGAGGAGGAGGAGGAGGAGGAGGCGCACCTCCGGGCGTGGGAGTCTGCGGCTGTGCCGGGGTCCGACACGAATGCCCTCACGTTTGCAGTCATGAAGTGCTCGGCTCAGGTGAAGAGCAAGAATTCCAACAACTCCGCTGACAGCGAGTGGCAGCTGTTGCATGACATCATGCCCGCCGGCTTCACCTGGGGCGGGATGGCCGTGCCACGCAGCCACAAGGCGATGCGGAAGTTCCTGCGGGTACGGCCGGGATGTGCCTGGGTGCGTGCTTGACGCGGCGCGTCTTGGGGTGTCAGGCCCCTCACGCTCCTCGCCTCCCGATGCATGCATGTGCCTGATACATCCAGATATGTCCGGCACATGTGCCCCAAGGGGTGCGTGGCGTTCAGCGGGGCGCCCGGGAAGGCTGCCGAATGGGCGAACCTCCCCGACCAGCACTGCCCGGAGTGCAATGCCGATAGGTTTATCCGCACGCCGCAGTCCCTGAAGCTCACGGCTGCACGGGTTTGGTACGTCTTGAGCGTGGTGGACATCATCAAGGGCTGGTTCCGAGACCCTGTGTGGTACGCTTGCTGGAAGAAGGGGACGGACGTGTCTATCAACGCCTTCCGCGACTCGTCGGAGGCGGAGCGCCTGAATGAAGGCGGGCACGGCACCGGCCTCGCCGCGGGAGACTTCCTCCATGCCGACAACGGGATCTACACACTCACAGATGATGGCTTCCTGTCGCACCTTCGGGCCACCCAGTCTGTCACCGGGGTTGGGATTAGATGTGAGGACATGCCGCCCCACATGCTGACCTCCAGGAGCAACTGGCACCCAGTCGCACTCATCGGGCCCCCGGAGCCGCCCAACCTGGGCAAAATACTGTTAGAGGTGCTGCACGAGCTCGCGGTGCTTGGCGAGCATGGAGTGACGGTCACCCCCGCAGACGGGGGGGAACAATTCGTGCACAAGGTCTTCCTCGGTACGTGGGTGTGCGACGCCCAAGGCAGACGAAAGATCTTTATGCGGGGGGGGGGCTAGCCAGCTTAGAGGTTGCCCCTGGTGCCGTTTGCGGAGCCATGTGGAGGGCCCGGACGGCACGGTGAAGGTGGCGCCTGCGGGGTATGCAAAGGACGTCATCCAGAGGGTGAATGGCGTAGAGTACCAGGCTGTGCGCACAGGCACGAGCTGCCTCCTGCTCTCCGGCGACCAGATGCTGGAGCAGATGGGCGTCATCGGCCAGATAGAGGAGGACTTGGCCAAGTCGGCCCTTGATTGGGATGAGGTCGGCGAAGTGAGCCCCGCTGCCCGGCGTGCGTTCAACACAACCCGGCTGGAGCAGGCCAAGCAGAACACTGGCTGCCATGGCGTGTGCCAGGTGCCTGTGGTCCTGGGCTATGTCAGCATGGTCAACCTCTTCCCCCTCGCGCCGGACCACCTGTGCTTTTTGGGCTTGGGAAAGGACTTTTGGAGGAACTTCCTCGACGTGCTGGGCCACGTTGGATTTCGGGCTATGAAGCAAGAAGACCGGCGCAAGGCTTTAGTCCTGATACCCAGCAACTTTGGACGCGGGTTGCGCCCTTCGTTTGCGGTGTCCAAGAAGTCGAAAGGTAAGCGCCCCCCCCCCCCCCCCCCCCCCCCATGGGCGTGGGCGGCGTGGGCGGGCGCGGGGGCGTGACGGCATTCCCCTTCATGAATGCAGGGTCAGGCAAGGTGACGGTGCTGTCCGGCTGGGTCATCGAGGACTGCTGGCACCACTCGGAAACGTTTTCCCTTCTTACCGCCGGTCCGCTGTTCGAGGAGGCCCGGGTGAAGGCAATCATGACCGGGAAGGAGCTCGCGTCCCTAGCGGTGATGCGTGCGGTGTCGCAGCTGGGGGTGCTTGGGCACATGTACAAGCGCCTGCAAGGAGCTGTGTGGTTCGTCACGCGGTGGGGGTTGCAGAACGTGGTGACGGAGGAGGACGGCCCTGAGCGCAAGGCGCAGGTGGACGCGCTCACCAGGGAGGGGAGGACTCGATACCTAGCGGACATCACCGTGTATGCCCGCCTGGCTGAGGGAAACGGCTTCGTGTCGCTCCTCGTCTCCAACTTGCACTCGGCGGTGTGCCGCATGATCCACCAGATGCTGGCTTGCGGGCACCCCCTTGCGGAGCTGTGGATGGAGAACCTCATGGGCTTCTTGAAGGCGGGCGCCAAGCGCGTGCTGCCGAAGAATGTCTGCGAGACCATGATGAGGGACCTCCTTTTCGCGCAGCAGATCAACCGCCTGAAGGCGCATCGCCTCTACCGGGAACCCAACCCCAACAAGAAGGTCTCTCCCCCCCCCCCCCCCCCCCCCCGGCCTCTTGCTGCCTCCTCAGCCACGTGCACCCATACCCACCCACCCACCCACACACACACATACACTCACACTCGCACTCACAGCGACCCACCCACACACACAGGGGTACATGGCCCCAGACGACGCAGGCCCCGGCGCCGTGGAGACGCCCATCCGGTTGGTTGGGAGCGCATCCGCTGCGTGGGAGCACGCGGTGGACTTCAAGGACCATTTGGAGAAGCTGCTGGACGACGTCCGACGTACGGTGCAGGGCTCGCACTCGTATGCACCCATACTCGCGGGGTGGGGTGCGGTCCTGCCGGGCTGGAGCCCCAGCGGTGGCGCTGGGGGGCTCCTGGCCTACAAGGCGGCGTCGCTTCGCAACGGCGACAAGCCCCGGCTTCACCGGGGGGGGGGAAGACGGGGAGACGTCGAGAGACAACTCCTTCTTTGTGTACAAGATGTTGAAGCAAGTCCCCGACGCCGACCCACCCCCCTACACCACCGAGGAGCTGGAGAGCGAGGAGGAGCTGCCAAGAAACCTGCTGGCGGAGCGCGAAGACGCCAAGTACACCACCATGGTCGCGCGAGCTCAACACTTCTACCTTGCCACGCCACCGCCCCCGCCAGGGGCTGACTCGGACGACAGCCGTGGCAGCGCGCGGCCCATTCGGGCTGCATTGTGTACGGTGTGGACGCCGGAACGAGCCCACACTGCCGTGGGCTTGGACTTGTGGAGAGTGCCGGGCGGCGGCGGTGGATCCGGCGGGGAGGAGGCCCTTGTCCTACTAGATGGTCCGGGCATCCGCAAGGTGGCTGTTCTCATGGCCCCTGCCGACATGTCCTCCGCGAAGGCTGCCGACTTGGGCGTCGACGCCGGGGAGCTGCTGGTGGCGGGGATCCACGCAAGATCGCAGGACGGTGCGCGAGGGGGGGGGGGGGGGGCAGCGGCTGTGGGATAGGCGGCGCAGCGGTTGCTACCGAGTGAGGCTTAGCGTCGTTTGCAGTAGCAAGGCAGCCTTTCCGGTTGCATAGTGTGACGCCGCCTGGATGTAACCCAGCAGTACGCGCAAAGTGCAAGTGTTACACGCCCGTGTGCCCCACCCAATGACATTGCGCCCGACCTCACTGACGGCATGTCTCGCTCTCCTTCATCTCCTGGGCCGTCCGCCGCCTCACCCTGCGCACCCTACCAGCCGCGCGTGCCTTCTCGGAAGCCTCAGACACGGCGGCGCGAGTCGCGTCGTGGAACGCGTCCCTGGCATGGCGGAACTCCGCTCTCACCGCGGCCGTGGTCGGGCAGGGGACTGCCCGCTGATGGGTCGCCATGCATGGGTACTTGGGGCCGCACAAAGCTGGGGTGCCGTCGCAGCAACACTCCCAGTCCGTCCGTCGGCCGCAGTACACGCATGACGGGCGTCCGGCCAGGACACGCACATGATAGTGCATGTGGCCGCCTCCCGCCACTGCTCGTAGTGCTCCGGTCAACATGGCGACGAGCAAGTCCGCATGTCCCGCAGGTGGCTGCGGGGCGGGTGGCGCGAGCGCAGCCTCGCTCGCCTCGACAACCCCCTCATCCCTATCAGTCGCCTCTACCACGGCCTCCTCCGCCTCCTGATGCGGCGCATCAGGCGCATCGTCGTCGCCTGGCAGGGCGTCCCCCCCCGCAACGGCGCCGTCGGCGGTGGCCGACGCCGTCGTGGCGGGGTGCTGTGAGGAGGTGGCCCTAGACATAGGTGGGGCCGGCACCGCCATGTGTTGCTCCACATGCGGTGCGGTTGCGGTTGCGGTGCGGTTCCTGACGCGACAGCTCCGTCGCACAGGTACCGGCACCGGCACCCCACGCCTGCTGCGCTTACCACCAACCGGCATGTTTCCTTTGGGAGGCGGTTCATCCGCGTCGGAGGTGAGCGGCGGTGCCGGTGTGGGTGTGGATACTGCGCGGCCATTAGGGCTCCCGCCGCCCGCCGCTCCGCCGACCCACGCCGCGGCGTGTGCTGCGCCCCGCATAGTCGCCTCGAATATATTATACATGACGCGGGGACGGGGGGGGGGGGGGGGGGGGAGTCGTGCGTTTCGTATATCGGCGGAACGGCGTGCGAAGCTGCGGCTGGCGAAGGTGGTGGAAGTAAGCGTGGCGGCGTCGGCGGCGTATTACCGTGCGTGCATGCGTGCGCAACCCGGCGGCAGCAAGCGCCGGACTCGGCGTGTGCCGGCGGCAGAGCAACGAAGCCATGGACACGGTACGGGATGCCAAGTTTGGCTAAGCAACTGCCGAGGCTGGCGGCTTAACCCCCATGTCCGGCGGCTGAGGGACGGAAAGTGCGTAGAAGTTGATCGGCAAAGCGGGCATATAAGCCTGGCTGTGCTAGGTTCCTATTAAGTAATGGCGGTTTGTGCTAAGTAATTCGTAGGGGTGGACCATGCAGCGCAGGTAGGGGGCGGTATAAATGAGGCCGGGCACATATACTGCTCCACGAAACGACACTGTCGCACGTGTACTTGAATAGACCCCCCCCCCCCCCCCCCCCCCCCCACCCCCCGCCGGGTGGGCCCGCCGACCCGCCACGGCATGTAATATGTGTCATGCATCGCCGGGGTATGTGTGAGTGGATGCCCCCCCCCCCCCCCCCCCCCCCCCCCCCCCCCCATTTACACTTGTGCACTCATTAAGTTTGGGCTGGTTTCGGAGCAGTACATGTACGTATGTATATACATACAATAATGGAACGTATGTAGGACTTGCGCGGAAAGAGGCGGGGCTGGCGGAGTGCGTTGGGGGTGCGTAGAGTAGCGTGTTGGTGAGATTCGGGGTGCATCGGACGCCGGATGCCCACCCACCCGGCGTAAAAGACGCGTAATATTCACACTATATTAACACACAAATGTGTGAAAACCGGACATTCCGTGCCGGATGGATGGGAATACGGCGTCCGATGCAGCCAAAACCCCAGGGACACGCTATTCTATGCACCGCCAATGCACTCCGCCAGCACCGCCTCATTCTCTGTCGATTTCGAAAACGCCTTCACATTATCCACCGCTAATTGCAATTGCCACCGTGTAATGTTGTCACGATGTGCGCACACAACAACACTTACTACCGGTTCCGACGCGGATGGAGGCGGTGCTTGCGGAGTGCATTGGCGGTGCACAGACTAGTGTGCTGCAAATAATTGGGGTGCATCGGACGCCGGATGCCCATCCACCCGGCGTAAAAGACGCGTAATAATATTCACACTATATTAACACACAAATGTGTGAAAACCGGACATTCCGTGCCGGATGGATGGGAATACGGCGTCCGATGCAGCCAAATCCCCAGGGACACGCTATTCTATGCACCGCCAATGCACTCCGCCAGCACCGCCTCATTCTCTGTCGATTTCGAAAACGCCTTCACATTATCCACCGCTAATTGCAATTGCCACCGTGTAATGTTGTCACGATGTGCGCACACAACAACACTTACTACCGGTTCCGACGCGGATGGAGGCGGGGCTTGCGGAGTGCACTGGCGGTGCACAGACTAGTGTGCTGCAAATAATTGGGGTGCATCGGACGCCGGATGCCCATCCACCCGGCGTAAAAGACGCGTAATATTCACACTATATTAACACACAAATGTGTGAAAACCGGACATTCCGTGCCGGATGGATGGGAATACGGCGTCCGATGCAGCCAAAACCCCAGGAACACGCTATTCTATGCACCGCCAATGCACTCCGCCAGCACCGCCTCATTCTCTGTCGATTTCGAAAACGCCCTCACATTATCCACCGCTAATTGCAATTGCCACCGTGTAATGTTGTCACGATGTGCGCACACAACAACACTTACTACCGGTTCCGACGCGGATGGAGGCGGTGCTTGCGGAGTGCATTGGCGGTGCACAGACTAGTGTGCTGCAAATAATTGGGGTGCATCGGACGCCGGATGCCCATCCACCCGGCGTAAAAGACGCGTAATAATATTCACACTATATTAACACACATATGTGTGAAAACCGGACATTCCGTGCCGGATGGATGGGAATACGGCGTCCGATGCAGCCAAAACCCCAGGAACACGCTAATCTATGCACCGCCAATGCACTCCGCCAGCACCGCCTCATTCTCTGTCGATTTCGAAAACGCCTTCACATTATCCACCGCTAATTGCAATTGCCACCGTGTAATGTTGTCACGATGTGCGCACACAACAACACTTACTACCGGTTCCGACGCGGATGGAGGCGGTGCTTGCGGAGTGCACTGGCGGTGCACAGACTAGTGTGCTGCAAATAATTGGGGTGCATCGGACGCCGGATGCCCATCCACCCGGCGTAAAAGACGCGTAATATTCACAGTATATTAACACACAGATGTGTGAAAACCGGACATTCCGTGCCGGATGGATGGGAATACGGCGTCTGATGCAGCCAAGCAAAACCCCGGGGACACGCTATTCTATGCACCCATACCGCCAATGCACTCCATCCGCAACCCCCGCCTCATTCCCAGTCGTACGTGCTTGTGCACACGCACGGAATGCTTGCACTGCTCCGAAACCACTGTCACATACCCCGCTCATTGGGTACCGATTGCGGCGCATGCACGGCTAGATAGTTGTTTACATAAACCCGGGGGGGGGGGGGGGGGCACAGCAGTGTCCCGCTACTCAACCTGCATTGGATTAGGGCGACGATTGCAAACAAGACGAGGAGGCGCGCATGAACTGCTCCGAAACCACGCGATGTGCCCGGTGACCTCCATATCCAGCACGTGCACCGATGCAAGTAATAAGGACAGGACCCCCCCCCCCCCCCCCCCCGCCAAAGTGGAGGAAGTGTAGGAGTACAACCGGAGCATGCCGTGTTCCATTGTCGCTTATTTACAAGCACGGGCGGTGCTGCCAGACCCGATCGTCTACGGCGGGATGGAGGCGGCAGCGGCAGGAGCAGGAGCCGCAGCCTCAGCAACAAGCCGCAGCTCCTTCGCTCTCGCATGGATGCTGGCGTAGTCCTCGTCACTGTACAAATGGTTTGGCAACACAGCATGTTCCCCAAAGTGGGCCACATACTGCGCCGCCAACTCGTGGTTGCGTTTCTCCGCAGCATCACTGCGGGGGGTGATGTGTGGGTACAGTGCCTCGTTGTAGGCTACCAGGAACGGCGTGTACTGGGTAGGGTCGTCCGCACGGCCGCAGCCAGGCAGTCCCAGAAGGTGCCCCTGCCCGTACAAGCGGACATTGCCACGCCCCTGACACTTGAGACAGGGTTTACCGCCGGGCTTATCAACTGGGGCGCCCGCGGGCCCGCGGTGCGTCGTGTCCGACCCAAACATGTACCCATGGTATTGTTCCATGTAGGGCTTGTTCTCCTCGGGGACACCCATGCCACGCTCCAAGTCCTCCAGGGGCTGCATCAAGTTCTTGTGGCTCGTGATGAAGTTGGCAGCTCCCGGATCTGTCTCCGCCAGCGTCCTCTCCGTGAGGCGGTGATTCTCGTGGCCCTTTTCATGTCAACACATGGATGGCACTCAGTCCCCGCCCCCGCCCCCGCTCCCGCCACCGGCGTGGGGGGGGGGGGGGGGGGGGGGGCGCACCCGGTACCGAATGTGCTTCACGGCATCTGTGAAGCTCACTTCTGGCCCGCGGTACACCTCAGTGGGGCGGCAGTGGCACGTGCATGCAAGGATGGCCTGCAGATTTGGAGCCTGCCCATCAATGTGGGTGATCTGAGCGGGGGCATTCGCCGGGGTGAACAGCAACGCGATCACCGGCCACGACCAAAACCCTGGTGCTAGCTCGCCGGCCTTCTCGGCACCAGCCACGAAAGCGCGCCGCAATTCCAGCAAGGCGGCAAACAAGGCCTTCCTGCAAGGCACACGCTCAGAATAAGCGACGCACGGGTCAGGGGTTGAAGGGAGCCGGGGGGGGGGGGGGGGGGGGGCACCTCTTCATCTGATTCGGCCTTTTGCCGACCAAGGTCTCTGGCGCACTCCTTGCCCAATGCCACAGCTTCCACGGGTCGACTTTGCCCTCCTTTTCACCGACGTACGGCATCACCTGCGTGTGCTCCGCAATGTCCAACATGTCTTCCGGGGGCAGGATGACCTGTCGGTGTCAGGGGCACACACACGTCAAGCCAAGGCGGGCATCGGCAGCAGCAAGGCATCATGTTTATAGGGGGGGGGGGGGGTTGCACCTGGATGCGCCCGCCCTGAATGCCAAAGCCCATTTCGTCCCATTGCTTGCTTGGCATGTCGACCAGACACTCCATCGCCATCTCCAGCAAGGTCTTCTGGGCGTCACTCAGGTCCAACTTAAACGGCGTGGGCTGGCCCGATTGCAACTGCTTGTTGCCGATGAAACGCGCCCGCAGGGCTTGGCTGGGAGATATCAGCTCCATTGGGGTGCCGCATTCATGCACGGCGGGTGGCACGCTCGAAGAACCTCCCGCTCCTTTCAGCCTCTTGGTAGACTTGCGCCACTTAACAGCTTCAACCGCCACGCACCGTTTGCACTTCGAGGTACGCCGATTGCCGCCGGCGGTATTGAACGCGGCCGCTGCAAAGAACACACCATCTGGAGCATGGAGGACGCCCGTGCATCCCTTCAGGCGAACCTCATCTACCCGCCTCACCGCCCGCTCCGGTGCTTTCCCCGCGGCCGCCTCCTGCTGGATGAGGCTTGACGGATCCTGGTTCAGGACTGTTTCCACTAGCGCCACTGTCGCCCCCATGGAGACAGACTTCCAGCCTCGCACCTGCGGGTTGCATGGCCCACGCACGCGCTCACCCCCCACTGTGTGTCAGCGCTGCATGCTACTTGCCAAGTGCTGCATGCCAAGAGGTAGGGGCGGGGGGGCGGACCTGGGCAATGCGCCTTGCAGCCCAGGGCGTGAACGGTCGCAGGCCATCCTCGGGCTTGCCCACCCGCGCACACAAGTCCATGGGGACGATGTCCGTGTCAGTAGGAGCACGGATGACGCCGTCCTGGGCACTCCGTTGCTGCACAACGTTGTTGCGAAAGCTTTCCAGGGCTTCCGTGCTGAATTCTCTGCACGTCCCCGCGCTCAACAGCGCAGCGCGACGCTCGTCCTCGGGCTTCAACTTCAGCAAGCAGTAGATGAAGAACAGCACCCGCCACCCGCAGGTCCAAATGTCATCTTGTCGCTGGTCCACCGCCACGGGGATAGTGCGAGCCTCCGCCTCCGCTACTCTCAGGAGGTGTGTCACGTTCTCCCAGCACAAGCCGGCACGCACCCCCGGATCAGGCGACTTCATCATCATCCGGGTCACGAACTCACGGAACATGGACATGATCAGCCTGTGCTGCGAGTTGGGTTTCTTTCATCATCGAGTCGAAGACTAGGGGCCCGGTTTCCGCAGCGTCCACCACCAAGGCAGTGAGGTGGATGGAGACACAGACCGGAATCACGAAGGTGCGCACGTCCGATAAGGGCTGGGCCGCCGGGGGAGGGTTCTGGAAGCAACGGGCCCGCCGGAAGGCTGCCTGCTGTGCTCGCACGTCCATCTCCCACTGCCCAATGCTATCGCCCTCTCCCAACAACTTCCTGCGCAGATAGGCCTCGTTCCCGGACACCATGCTCAGAACCACGACGTTTGTACTCCCTTCCGCTCCGCCGCGTCCTTCGCTGAACCCAACCAGGTCTCGTGCGATGTGCGACAACAAACCCACCTCTAGCAGCCCGGGAGCGTTCAGTTCCGGGTCTGACGTCGGGGCCACATCAGGGAACTTTCTCAGCAAGGCATCCGCGGCGTCTTCTCCGAGAAGCCTCCACAGCTCCAGGCGTACGGGGTCATAGGTACCACCATCCTGTAGCCACCGCTCGAGGTAGGCTTGCAACCTCGTCGTCGCATCTTCCTCAGCGAGGAGCTCGGGGGAATTAACACTGTTTGACATGGCGGCAGGTTTATGGGGGGGGGGGGGGGGGGGGGGGTCTTGGGTGCCCACGCACGGGGATTTGCGGCGCTGGGTGGAGCGGCGGACACTCACCCGTTCCGCCTCTACATGTCGTGCACACCGCTGCTGCACACCGCTGCCGCACACCGGTGCGCATATTCGTCGCGCACATATACACGCGCGCCCTACCGCATATATTATCCCGGATTCACTCGGTGAAACCACGTATTCAAAACGCCGTGCTGCTTCAACAATATACACTGCGAAATTACCCCGACACAATGCCGCACCGACTAGCCCTTCACATGCATACCAGTAGTAGTGGCGCGCTGCTCCTCGCCTCCGCTGTGTCGTTGACTGCCCCGGAAGGCGGTGTTAGTTTCTCCACCTCGCCCCCCCCCCCCCCCCCCCCCCCCGCTTTCACCGCTCACAGCGCCATGGCAGACCTCGTCTCCCGGGCAAAAGCCATCGTTATCACAAAGAAAACCCGTGCAGAGGTGCCCTTATGCCTGGTGTTCGCGGCGCAGTCCGTGGAGACAATGGTTGCCCACGCGGCAAAGTCGCAACCAGCAGATCTGCGGGTCTACCCCTCAGAAGACGACGCCAGGAAGGGTTCCTGGGGCGCACCTCTGCAGGAGTTTGCAGCCCGGCTTAGGAACCAATCCGGCGGGGGGCCGCTGCGACAACAACTCGAGGCCGCGCAGTATACGCTGCCAGAGGGGGTGCTGGCCTTCTATGTCACGCCCGCAGATCGCACCGGCATCACGGACCCCTCCAGCGCTGCTGGGGCTGCCTCGTCCTCCTCGACAAGGTCGCGCGCCAGCACCGACACCATCACTGTCATGCGTGCAGAGATCCAGGCCGTATGGCCACGAGATGATGACGACGTGTACTTGCCGGTGCAAGGTGCGTTGGGCGAGGTTGTTGCCCCTGACTGGGCGGCGGGCCTTGTTGTCTCGCGTGTCCGCGCCGCCGGCATCGAGGAGGACGAGAAAGACATGAGGAAACGCGTGACAAGGTGGGCACGCAACAAAACACTCCACCCACCACATAAGCACGCACCTACTCGTGGCTAACTTGTGCCGCGCGCAGGTTCGTCCGGGAGCGCCGTAAGGCCCACCTAAACGCCAAGGCTTCCACAGTGCCAGCGGCGCAACTCGTGGTGGCCGAGGAGGCCGCGTCCTCAGCCGCATGGAGGCGAAACTATTGTGGCTTGTTGTGGGCGTCCGGGCACAGGGGGCGTCCCGACGCCAAGGCAAAGAAGCTCATGGCGGCGGCGTCGGCACAGCCTCCCGTGGTGGTGAAGACACTGACGGCCACCGTTCTCCCTCCGGACGCGCCGCTGCCCCGCCCACCCCTAACTGAGAAGGAGCTGTGCTGGATGAACGCCGCCGACAAGAAGCAGTCGGACGCCGACAAGAAGCGGAAGAGGCCAGTGGAGAAGCGCCCAGGTAAGAAATTGACGGTCGCGGAGTCGGAGGCGGAGTCGGAGGCGCAGGCGCAGGCGGAGTCGGAGGCGGAGGCGGAGGCGGAGGCGGAGGCAGCGAGGTCGTCGAAGCGGCGGGTCCCCCGGGCACGCAAGAACAAGAACAAGCAGTAGCTTCCCCCCCCCTCCCCTCACCCCCCCCCCCCCCCCCTCCCGGGCCACATTCCCCGATGGCAGCTGTCGCGAATATTGTAATTCAAACATTCTTCGGCAAACCGCTGCCTGCCCCCGCCCCCCCCCCTCGCGAATATTTATGTAACGTGAGCACTCTTTGGCAAAACATGGCAGCCAAACCTCCCATCTGATGACCTTTGATCGGACGGCTGGCAGGCCCGTTCAGCAGTACTAGCTATAATGTACACAAAATTCTCCAGTGTTACCAAATACGTATGGCTGCGATTTGCGCTCCCATGTACTAATAGTCGTAGTTATCCACAGGACGACTCGTCATCGTGCCCGGGTTCGTATTAGATACCCGGTACCGGCTCAATAATATATCGCGTACTATCCGGTACTACACGGACAACCTTGTACCTTATACGTCAGTGCCATGTAACAATTCACCGGGCTAGTACGACTACCAGAATGATGACAAAAAGGATTTATCGCCCGCCGGCATTAACGCCGGATGTACTCGCACGTAACTGGATGGACGTGCCGCCACCAGCAGCAGCCTTCACTGATAAATAATAGTCGCTAGTAGTAGTGCTTCGTCACCCGTATGTCACACCTGAATCTCACAGTGCTACCGCTACTACTGTCGTTCGGTATGTTGCCTGGATCGGGGAGCGAGGGCACATCGCAGCTAAGTCGCTGCAACCCTACTTGTCAGCAATCAACACGTTCCTCGAGCTGCACAACCTCGTCCCAATCGCCAAGGACAGTCTGCACCTAACTTCAGCAAGGCGTGGGCTGATGCTGCGTCAGCGCCGGCTGGACGCTGCCCCTTTGCGTGTCCCTCTGCCTGCGGATGTAGCCTATCGCTTCGTCACAAAAGCCGAGCTAATTGTGTCTGCTCCTTACCCATAGTACCACCTCGACTTCCGAGCTCTCTTGGCCTCGGTTGTCAACTTCATGTTCTTTGCCAGGGGCCTTACTGGCGTCTCCTGTCGAATGCGAGATGTGCATGTCGACACCTACAACTTCACCTTGCAAGTGTACCGCGAGAAGGGTCGCGCTGGCCGACGGGGACCCGACGACATGTGCGTACTTCTCCTTCCGGTGTCCGAGCACCCTCGAGTGGCACGTCTTTTGCACCACTTCATCGACAACGTCCAATCTGCCCCCCTGGTTACTGTTGGCTTGGCTGCATCAAACTTCTGGGCTGTCACTACGGCCGAGCAGTCAAAACCTTGGACTGCGGCTACAATGTCATACTGGATGTCTGCAGTCATCAGTCTAGTCAATGCTGCCCCCCCTGCTGGCACTTCCTGGACTTCACACAGTCTTCGCAAGGGCGCAGCCTCTGCAGCGAATGCCATCGGAGTGCCATTGTCCCAGATTCGCTACCAAGGCGGTTGGGCCACTAACTCTGACGTCGTTCTGGACTACATCGACCCCAACGTTCTTCCTTCACCTGGCGCATGGTTCTTCTTTGGACACATCGCCCCCCTCCGCCACTTCCAAGTCCAACATGACTCCGCAGCGGTGGCCTTCCCAGTGCCTCCTTCATGACTTGGCGCTACCTCTTCTCCGTCAATCCACCGCTCTCTCCGTTCGCTCAAGACTGGCAAAACCAGACTCAACTTTGAAATGATCTAAACTAGTTTATGGGGTTTCCCTCCTTGACCTAACCGCTTTTTAGCTACAAAGTGCTGCTCAGTGGTACGGGAACTAGGCATCTGTTGTTGCGCCCTTTTTCAGGTGCAGCACGAGTAGACATAAAAGCAGCCAGAACAGCTGAGCCTGCCATCTTCCAGTTTTCGCTGCGTTCCACGCAGCGCCCCCCCTGACTCCGTTTTCCCTCCACGCTTTCGCTAAACCATCCTGCCAATTTCCGCTCTTGACCGTGTAAAACAGCCTGCGCGACCTTTTTGGCAAAACCAGACTCAACTTTGAAATTCGCAAAGTACCTGTACCTCCGAGAGAACACCGCCGGCCCTTCGTCTGCCGGCGGACGCCACGCGCACTCCGCCGTCCATGGTACCTAGCGTCTGTAGTGCCTTGCCCCCGCCGGCCCGCCCCCCTGCCTGCCGCCCGTAGTAGTTCTTTGCCTTCGCCCGACTCTAACCCGTATAACTAAACCCACGTTCTGAGTCGAGTGCTCCTCTACTAGGTCTTCCTCGTGTAACACCTGCGATATCAGATACAGGGTACCTACAGGTACCTGTACCTACTCCCGCGCGCGCCACTACGTCGCGCATGCCACTACTGTACCATCACTACTGTAGGTACCCGCGCACTATCTAAATTATTCTCCCATCGTCAGTGCTTTAACGTTTTCGCGCTACAAACCGAACTAAAAGGCTGCCTTTCGTGGTCTGTGCAGGGTATTTTCATGGCAGTGTTTTAGACGGTGATCCAACAGTGTTGGAAAATCTTTCAGTGGCCTTCAATTAGTCTTGCAGAATGCTTCGGCAATTTGCTTGATGACTGTAATCGAGAGTTGCTGTTGGTTCTGTTTCTAGTGCGCATTTGTGAATGCCCTAATGTATCTACTATACAAATCGAGAGTCGCCCAGCCAGGGCTTTCCGTAATTGGATTGCTGCGCCCAAACGGCCGCCGTAGAGACGCTGCAAGGGTTTCACTGCCAGTCCTGTCCCGGGGGCGGGAATAGCGAAACTAAAAGCAACTATGAAAGGTTGCCAGCGAAAGGGACATAAGCCGAAAAAATCTAATAATCCTTATTACGGGTACTCCGGAACAGCGACCGGAGCCTGTAGATTCCCCTACCTCTTGGGTTGAGCGGAGGACAAGGAGAGCCGCGTCCGAAATCGCCTGGAATATGTGAGAATCGATACCGGTCGCAATACGGTTTTATCACGGATTTTTAGGCGTCCGTCCTCCGTCCTCCGTCCTCCGTCCTCCGTCCTCGTGTGCTGCGTCTTCGTGAATGAACCGTCATACGTTCGATCTGCGCTCGTTTGATTTCTAGGCACTCCCACCACAGTCCGTAAAAATCCTGCGACTAAGACGGATCTATCGTGAAATATACCGGAAACATACTGCAAAAATCACGAATGTCCGTCCTCCGTCCGTCCGTCCTCCCCCATACGCGCTTCGTGGATGAACCGTCATACGTCCGGTTTTCGTTCGTTTGATTTCACGGTACTGGTACGTGTACGGTAAGATTCGTGCCCGCCCTGTAATATAGACCTGCTGACGACCGGCCCGACCTGCGCGACCTCGTGCGGGATGCGGGCCGCCTGTAGGCAGCTTGTACTGTATTGCTGATCTTGTAGTGCTGTTTTTTTTTAGCGGTGGGTTGGGTACCGGCCTTTTTGTAATGCACACCAGTAGTCAGCGGCCCGCTTTTACGCGGCTTGCAGATTTAATCTGTTTTACAAAATAATACGTCTCTTTTGAAAAACAATAAATTACTGACAAATCTAACGCTAAAAGCATTATTACCCTGAAACAACAGTATTATTACAAGATCAACACTGCAAGCCGGCTAAAAGCGGCCCG
Organism: Tetraselmis striata; assembly: GCA_006384855.1. Classification (NCBI taxonomy): domain Eukaryota; kingdom Viridiplantae; phylum Chlorophyta; class Chlorodendrophyceae; order Chlorodendrales; family Chlorodendraceae; genus Tetraselmis; species Tetraselmis striata. The sequence goes on from VCJN01003570.1 coordinate 24,372, forward strand.
CATCCCGCACCACGCTCAACCCAAGAGGTAGGGGCACCTCCACAGATCCCCGGCGCGAAGCGCCGCTTAGTAGCCATCTGCTACTGATAGTCGCTATTTACGGCGGGTATATCAATTATGAATGAATACCATATACGGGTACAGCCGGTACCAATCGCGCGCTACTGCGACCCCGCGCCCCGCCGCCGCCGCCCGGCCTCTATTTTTCGCCTGCCCGCTTCACGTTCCTACTTCTGCTCGCGGCGCCACGAATAGCGACTACTCACTACTCAATACTCGGAGTCGCTATCTCGGAATACTCTGCTGGCGATACTCCGGCGCCGCGCCTGCCGCCACCGTTCGCTCCACTCGTATTCGCAGAGCAACAAGTGGCAAACGCCACCGGCGGTGGAAACTGGCTACGCAAGAGCAGGATCCACAGTGCTCTGGCCCGGGGGGCAGTCAAGTGCCTGAGCGTTCGAGGCAGTAGGTCCCGGCGTACTCGAGTACTCGTACGAGTACGTGGTGTACCGTTCCCGTAGTCGTACATGGCAGTGGCCTCTCAGATTGGAAGTCGGGCGACGGGCCTCGCTGCCTCGGGCGGCCGTGGCGCCTCCCGCTCGGACGGCGGCGGGTTGACACCCGAGAAGCGCAGCGCCGCATCGCCCGCAGGAGAGGTGGAGGCCAGCATGTCCAGCTCGCAGCAGAAGAAGGCGGAGCGGCGGCGGACGCAGCAGGAGGCGCTGCGGCGATACCACGGGGAGGCGAGCCGATGGATCGACGATATTCCCGACGCTCCGGTGTTTCGGCCCACCGCGGAGGAGTTCGCCGACCCGCTGGCCTATATCTGCAAAATCCAGGAGGAGGTGCATGAGTGGGGCATCTGCAAGATTATCCCGCCGCTATCGGCAGCGGTGCCTGGCAGCACGGTCCTGCTGGAGCAGGGCCCCTTCAGCTTCACCACGCGGCAGCAAGTGGTCCGCAAGCCGGTGTTGTCCAGCCTGGACAAGCTCCAGTTTTTCGCCAGCGGAAAGACCTATTCCATCGTCAACTACGAGAAGGCGGCCAACGAATTCTCGTATCGGCGCTACAACATGGCTAGCGGCCTGCCCGCCCGGTTCGTGGAGGCTGAGTACTGGCGCGAGTGGCACGGAGGCGCGAACTTGTGCGTCGAGTACGGCAACGACGTGGAGGGCAGCGCCTTCTCCTGCGAGGAGTGGGACCCGCTCGCCGCCAGCCGCTGGAACTTCAAGTCGCTGCCGGTGGAGCAGGGCTCCATACTCCGCCACCTGCAGGTCGCTATACCAGGTAAGCCTGCGTGCCGCCCCCGACGCCCGCATACCATTATCTCGCAGACCGACGGAGACGACGCGCCATGCCGCGCTCTCGAAGGAGCTGACGAATTCCCCCCCCCCCCCCTGCCCCGGGTCCTATATTCCGACCCCTGCTCCACATTCGCCTTACCTATGTTTCGACCCTTGCAGGTATCACGGCCCCGATGCTGTACATCGGGATGCTGTTCTCCACGTTTGGATGGCACGTGGAGGACCAGTACATGCACTCGATAAACTTCCACCACTATGGCGCGCCCAAGACCTGGTACGGCGTGCCCTCCAGCCACGCGGACAGGTTTGAGGAGGTGGTGATGGACCAGGTGCGCGCCGGAGACGACGTGAGAGGAAAAGGGCGGGCGGAGGTTCGGTGCGGGGGCGCGGGGGGGCTGACGGCGGCGGCTGTGGGTGAGGCAGGTGTACTCGGGCACCAAGGAGGCGAGGAGCCTGCCGCGCTGCGAGTACGCCAAGGAAGCAGTGAAGGCCATCGCGGGCAAGGCGACCATGTTCCCGCCGCATCACCTCATGGCGGCAGGCGTGCGCGTGTGCCGCTGCGTGCAGCAGGCGGGCGAGTTTGTGGTCACCTACCCGCGCGCCTACCACGGCGGCTTCTCCAACGGGTACAACTGCGGCGAGGCCGTCAACTTCGCCACGCCGGAGTGGTTCCCCTTTGGTGCGCCGCCACCCTCGGCAGCGCGTGACTCTGGCTGCGCCCTCCACCCGCCCCTTGCTGTCCGCGCCCGCGGACAGCCACCCCTCAGCCCCCTTTCCCCCGGCCCCTTTTCTTCCAGGCTTGGCCGCCACCACGCGCTACTCCATGCTCAACCTGCAGCCCATCATGAGCGTGGAGGCGCTGCTGTGCGTGGAGGCGCGGCTGCTGGCGGAGCGGCAAGCGGCGTCTGGTGCGGCATCCGACTGCGGTGACCGGCAGCAGCAGGTGTGTACGGGGACCTGTTGGCACTTGGGGGGGGGGGGGGGGGGGGGGGCGGGGGTGTCAGCCTAGGAACAGTCATGGGCTTGGCTGCCAGCGCATGGAGTGAAAGGGGGCTGAACGCCGCCGCAACCGCACACCCGCGCAGGCCCAGGAGGCGGTGATCAAGAGGTCGCTGTGCCGGCTCATGGTGTGGCAGAACGATGCGCGCCGGATGCTCGTGCAGGACGGTGAGGCGTTCCGGGGCTGGTAGAGTCTCTGCTCGGGACGGTAGCCATGCTGTTGCGTCCAGGGCTTGGTGGGGGAGAGATTGAAGGGGGGGGAGGGGGCTGAGCGGCTGCCATGCCCCCCCTCCGCCCTCTCCCCACCGTCCTGCAGGCGCCGCCTGCCACCGCATGCCGGGCGACAAGACGCTGCTACTGCCCTGCTGCCAGTGCTCCCAGCTCTGCTACCTTGCGGCTGTGCTGCACGCCGCGCCGGCGTACTCCGGCAAGGCGTTGTGCCTGCGCTGCGCGCTGGAGGGGCACGACGCCGCGGCGGAAATGACCATCATGTGCCAGCCGGAGGTTGAGGCGTCGGAGGCCCTGGCCAAGAGATGGGCGAGGTGGGTGCCCCTCAGGCTGCCTGCTGGGTGAGCGTGGCTGCGGGGGATGCCAGGGGGGGGGGGGGGGGGGGGGGCATCCCCCTCCTGAGAGCGTGAATTCGTGGTCGCACAGATGGGCGGACGATGCGACGGCCGTGCTGCGCGGGCAGGAGACGCCGCTGGGGGACGACGCGCGCTCTCAGCTGCTGGCGGAGCCGCCCTGGTGGGAGGCGTCCGGGGAGGCGCCGGGCGACTTGGCCGACCACCAGTGGCTCGCCTTCCCCGGGCCTGTGGGCGACGTCCCGCTGGGCTGGCTGGACATCCTGAACAGCCTGTCCTCTAGCAGTGGCGGCACCAGCTCTGGCGGCCGCTCCATGGGCAGCGCCGGTGAGGAGGCGCCGGCGGACAGCAGCAAGGAGGGCAAGCCCCCTGGCTCGGCGCGTAAGGCGCCAAAGCGGCGGCGGCCGCCCAGCACTGCGGAGCGGCGCAAGAAGGCGACCAAGGGCCCGTCCAAGATTGGCAGCTGGGCAAGCGCCATCCAGTCGGGAACCACCGGGGACGCGCTGGGCTGCGCGTTGGAGCGGGACCTGCCCGAGGAGGAGCCGCCGGCCTGGGAGGACGCCCCCAAGCTGGAGCCCGCCTTTCCGCTTCCCCTGCCCCTGCCCCTCAAGAGCGACCCTGACGCATTCCCCGCGGAGCCCGCCGCTGCACTCCAGGGCTCACCGCTGTCGTCCACAGCCACCCTGCCGCACAGCCTGTCGGGCGACTGCCGGGCAGCGAAGGGGTGCAGCCCCGTCCTGGGCGCCCCTAAGGCCGGCCAGGCCACCGCAGCGGGGCTCTCAGGTGGGGCCCTGCTGCTCTTTCGTTTCTGATGGTGATAGTACCGCGCTTTTTGTAAATTGTAGAGTTTCGTCATTTGTCTTTGATTACAGGAATGCCGGCACACCTATAAGAAGGAACTCAGGACAGGAGACCCTCAGGGGTTTCTTAGATTTTATTTGATTACCATTGTTGTATTTGGTGTGTATTATACAAGTTTACATCTCGATAATTTGGGGCAATTTGATTCGTGATTGATCAATTGAAGCTAGTGGTTTTGGTCACGATGGATTGTTGATGCGCTGTGATGCAGCGCCTGTGGGAGAGTCGACAACTTCCGTGCAGATACCGAACGGCGGCGCAAATGGCGAGCGCCTGAAGAAGAAGCGCCACTCGCTGCCCACGCGACCGGAGGCGGCGCAGTACACCTCAAGCTGGGCGCTGCCTGTGTCCGCCCCGCCGGAGGTCACCGCCGCCCCGGCGGCCATGCCGCAGCTGCAGCCACCACAGTCGCCGAACCAGGCACCGGCGGAGGAGCTCCAGGATGCCTCGCTAGCCGTCGGGCCGGGCTTGGTGGCGTCGGCGGCGCTTCAGGGCCTGCGCAGCCTAATGCATACCCACGCCGCGTCGCAGGGCGCCCCCCAGAGCCAGGCTGCAGTGGCGGCGACGCACGGGTCGTGTATGGACCGCGATAGCGCATGCCGCCACTTTCAACAGCACGGCTTCATGCGGCCTGACCCCGGCAGCGTCTGGAGTGGCCGTCCCCTCGGCGGCCAGGGCGGCGCTGTCCCCAAGCAGCTCCAGCCCCAGCAGCCTCAGCAGCAGCAGCAGCAGCAGCAGCGGCGGCAGCATGGAGCGCCCGCAGCCTGGGCTCCCAAGGGCGACCTCCTGCCCCTGTTTGGGCAGCCGCTCTCCGCGCAGGCAGACGGCGCCTCCTTCGCTGCCGGCCCCTTAAGGCCGACCCTCCCGGGCAGCCTCACCACACGGCTGCAGTCCGGAGGCTTCACCGACAGCCGGGAGGGCGCCGCCAGCCTGGGCTTCCTTCAGCAGACGGCGGCGCAGTATGTGCCACTGAGCGCTCCGGACACAGCGCTATCGGCATTGCTGAACCACCCTGTCAACCCCCCAGGTGCGCCGGAATGCGGCCCTATCCAGTACTATTTTATCGTGCTCACGGGTCGCCAAAAAAAATATTGAACTGCATTTGATCACCGTGGGATAGTTTATGACCATGGTGTATCCCCATAGATGTGCAGATAAGTATGTTTTGCCCTTCTTCACGAGGGGCTCCAAAACATTGAAAGATATATTGGTGAACCCAATGTGCCGGTACTACGGACTGTGGACTGCGGCTCACCAACAGTGTGCCCGCTGCATTCGCCGCGTATGGCAGGCCAAGACGGCGGCACGCAGTTGCACATGTTGCTGCAGTCGCAGATGGCACCTGATCTGGGCTGGGCGGCTGCGAGCAAGCCCGGCCCCCAGCTTCTGGGCTGTGCTGCGGACGGCGCCATGCCGCGGGAGTTCACGTTAGCAGACGCCATGGCTCTGGCGCGCCAGCAGAGGCGCGACCCGTAGCCTGGTCCACACTGGGCGCAATGCCCTCCCCGCTCCGCCTCAAGCATCTCCGACTCCCTGTCGCAGCCAGGCACCGAGCGGCCGCGATCAATTTTGCCAGCCACCGCCCCGCCTCATGCCTCATAAGTGATACCGACTTAATGACCCACCAAATCCGTTGCAAGCCGCCGGCCCGCCCAACCTGCACCCTTGTTTCCATAGTATTTGTACCCGGCCGTGCCCCGCCGTCGCCTCCCTGGATTGACGCGCCATTCAGCTGGGGCACTGCAAAGCCGCCTCTGTGACACCTCTGTAACGCACCACCGAAACACACCGCCCCCACCGCTGCGCCCCGCATTCTGTGCGGTGCCAAGGACGTGCCAAGGATGTAAACGTCACGAGCACACATTGTCTGGGAAGGGATGCGTGCCTCCTTGCATCGCACTGGAACCATGCACGGGTGCTGGCATGGCTATAAGAACATCTTTTGGCTCTTACATTTTGTGGCCGGCAAATGCTATTGAACTTCATTATATATTGTGACGACATATTAATCAAACTTTGCAAGAATTTGGCAAGGTGCATTATTCTAAATTTTGTACTTAGCGGCGCGCCGACACCTGTAGTACCTGTGCAAGTTGTGGACTTAAATTATCCCCCCCCTCCCCCCCCCCCCCCCCCCCCCCCCTACCCCCGCCGATCATCCACACGTAGACACGAGGACATAAGTGTATAGAGATGGTACACCTATCATGTGCATTAGAATCCACCACAGAATCTCCGCATGCAGCCTCTGGCATGGTGCAAAACGATCCATACCGTTGGTGACCCGTAGTGAACCCATTTCAATGTCCGAGTACTGGCAGATAGTGCTTGTTTTTCAAAACATTCAGACCGGATGATCTGAGTTGTCTTATTCGGACTTCCATCTTCCCCGCGGTCTTCGCGCCAGTGACAGTGTACCCTCTGCCCCCCCTACCCTCCTCTCAAACAGTAATGCTGAAGCGCCGCACTGCCGCCAGCTGGTGCGCCAAGGAATCGGGGGGCGCACATGTGAAGGCACACCACGTGACGCATCCACTGAGCTCCGTCAGCTGCCAGCTGGGAGACACGGAGGCCGGCACGCCGCCGGCCACGAAGGCACTCTGAACGGTTGCCATGATAGTGCCAAGATTGCGATGTGACTTGTATGCCATTACATCGCCACACCCTTTGCCTCAATTGGCATCCAGCAGCACGCCAAGTAACATATCCAGCGGGAGCTCTCTACATGTAATATTTGCCTCCGCACGGCGTGTCCGCATTGGTGGGTGCAGATTACACCTGCTGGTTCTTGTGTGAGAATCACATACATAAGACTGTTTTGCTGAGGTTCAGGTGTCTCCTGGTGTCAGCAGCAGCAGCAACCTCCCTGGTGTTTCCGCCTTGTTCGACCTCCGCCTTGGCTTTCTTCACCAACTCCGGTTGGTGTTCTTTTGGGTTATCAGCACGTTCATCCGCACGTCCACGCCCCTCCCCCTCCAGCATACCCCCCCCCCCCCCCCCTCACCCCCCGGCCGCCCAAGATGCTCGGATGATGATGGCTCAGCCAGAGAAGTGGGGGCGGCAGTGAAGGCCCGGTAATGTCCATAGTTCCAGGTATATGTCACTTCTTAGGTCGCCCCACTGCTCTCCGGGTGAGGCATGTTGGAGCGTTGCACAAGACAGGAGTGCTATTAGCAGAGTATGTTTGCGCAGAGTGTGGCGTAGGGCACTGATGTGCCGCAGTAAGAGTGAGCATGGATGCACAAAAGCTAATAACTTCTGTTACTCTGTGTTGTTTTCCTGGAATAACACCAACCCGGAGGCGGTGTTTTTTGTATTCCTCGTACTAGGGATTATTTATATCGCATATAATAATGATTATAATCCTTAGTTAGTCGCCATCTGTTTTTTTGACATGAAGCGGTGGTAATATTAGTCGCTAATGAGGGGTCGGTGATGTTATATTGAGGTGGGATGCCACCTGACGGAATTCAGTATCCGCCTGTCAGCCCGTACGAGTAATCTTGGGACTCCATACTTTTTGTTTCTGACATTTCGTGACCAATTGTAATTTCTCAATTTCCGTGAACCGATCGTCAATGTGGCACTGCTATGCGCTAGCTAGGGCCCGCTAGGGCTATGCCTGTCCTAGCGCTTAAGCGCAGTACCGACTACACCGGTGCCGCACAGGGGCGGGCGGCGCCAGCCGCAGCTGCTGCTGCATCGACCGGAACATGATGGTGGTGAACGCCAGGTGATCCGAGCAAGAGTAGAGGTCATGTGACCACTTTGCGCTGTGCGACCGCGTGTCGGGGCCCTTGAGAGACCTCCGGAATCGGTCCATCTCCGCCAGTACATGCATCCTTCGTAAGACAAGGTGCATAGCATTCCTTTCTTGGACTCCTTTGTACACGTTAGACTCATTATAACAAGAGTTTTTAGAACAATTGCCTAGTCTCGTATGTAATGAAAAGTACACATGTAATCCTTAGTAGTTAGAGAAGGCAATACAATTCAACGCGTGTGCACATTTCAAAAACATCTTTCGCACTAAGGCTGTCTGCCACGTGTGTATAGATGTATGGTGATTATTGTATCATGCTGTGTTAGAACCGATGACACAGCAGCAAAGAAATTGTAAGCATATCGCCAGGTACTTTTTTCGAGCAGATGATTTGCTGTAAACAAAGCCAGCTAGAAAATGAGGAAGTAAATTGTTTCCTTTATCACGGTCCTGTCACAATGTGACACATTGAATATCTGTCAATATTGACACATCTTGAATAATGGCCCATCCAAAACAGTTGTTACAATGATAGTAAATGGATGCTCTAATGAGATATTTGCAATTTGGGAATGTGACGGTTGAATTTTGCCGCCTAAAGTGTGCTCGCAGACTTGTGATGTCATAGTAGGTTGCTGGTGGGCAGACCACACGTCATAAACGGCAGCAGAATGCAGCACAGGGCTGCAAGACGCCGTCTTTAACATAAGACTCTACTACGGGCAGAGTTTTAAGCAACATCAGCGGGTTTGTAGGGCGCTTGAACGCACTACTTTCTGAGAGTAACAACACGAAGCATCAGTGAATGTGCCGGCCATTAATATGTGTTGCCATAATCACACCACAGCCACAAGCATACCCAGGGACGCGCCGCACGCTACTAGTGTCTCCAATACACAGGTACATACACCATTGGGAAGCGCCATGTACTCACTGACGGGCCACTGTGAGCCAGGAGTTAGCGGAGTGCGTGGGCCCACTTGCGCAGCCATTGCATGCAATTGCACAGCGCCTTGGTAAGCTGGCCACCAAATGCCATCGGATTGCCAGGATGGCAACACTTGCATAAAAGTGCACAATGTCGGATTATGTTCCCGTGTACGATACTGTCCGCCCACTTTGGGCCGGGCGTCGGCAGAGCGGTGCTGCTTGGCAGTGATGTGGGTGGAAAGGTACAACACCGCATCTCCTTTAGTGCCCCAAACTAATTATGTATATCTGCTGGTTATTAGCGTTACCGTGCCCACTGTGTGGCTGCCGCTGCCTGGGTGTTTCCATCGTGTTGCTCCTCCGTGTCAGCCTTAGCAGCAGCCGGGGTGTTTCCGCGATGTTGCTCCTCCTCCTTGGCTTTCTTGATCCAAGACCGGATGGAGTTCTGGCTGGGTATCAGCAAGTTGAACCGCACATCCACTCCCTCCCCCTCCAGCAGCCCTCCCGGCCCAGTTGATCCCGCTCCTCTCAATATTTTTACCGCCCGCAGGCCACTCCGGGCGGTCATCACCTTCAGCAGGAGCTCCTTCACCTTTGGGCTGGTCCGCATGCCGGCTGCCTTCTTCACCGGCAGGTTGTAGGCGGTGTCATCCAGGAACGTCCAGAGGACCTGCTGGTGTGCCGGTCGAATGGGGCCGGAGATTGCGCCACGGCAGAGGTTGGGTAGCAGCTTGGGGAAGCCGGCCCGCTCCAGAACATCTTGTGCGGCTTCGCATCCCTCACTTTCACGGCGCTCGTTGTCGCGCTGCCTCTCCGCCTGCTCCCTGTGCAACTGTTTGCCCAGCGTGCCGATTTCCCCGTTGATGGCCCAGACCTTGTCCTTGAGCTTTAGCTTGGCGGCAGCGGTGCGTTGCAGCCGTCTCTGGAGCGTTTTGATCTCCTTTGCCATTTTTCCTTTGCCCCGTCCACCCTCCATGGTACAGCGTCTCCGCGTCTGCGTTGCGAAATGTGTAACCCCTAGGCCGGCCGGCAATGCACGGCCGTCGCGTGCTGCCACTCGGCCCAGCCGCTTCTCGGTCTTCCGCATCCGCCCCTGCCTTTGCCCATGCAATAGCCGCTGCCAGTGCTGCCGCTGCTGTCTGGGTTGCAGCGGCTTCCGCGGATGCCCCTTCCCCCTCCCCCGGCCCATCGGACGCGGACTCGTCGCATGATGGCTCAGGGGACGCAAGAGAGGGTCGCGGCAGCAGGGGGGCGTCGACATCCATTCACGACAGGATAGAGATCGACCACCGCCGGAAGCAGCCTGACCTGGTAGTGCTCGCAGGAGAGCAGCCTGGTGCGGGTGGCACGGTCTGCCGGTAGCATGCCGCGACTGCCGTAGTAACTGCCATTTTCCCCCCGCACCAGTGGAAAGCTTGCAGCGTCTCTACGACGGCCATTTGGGCAGTGATCCACATACGGAAAGGCGACGCTCCCTCTAGGATTATAGTCAACAAGCAAATCGCCGAAGCACCTTGCAAGACTAATTGAAGTTCAGTTATAGGATTTCCGACACTGTTGGATCACCGTCTAAAACACGACCGCCATCAAAATACCCGGCGCACTGACCAGAGGTGAAAGGTCCGACCTACCCGTTTGGGCGTCGGCCCATACGACTAATGCGAGTTGGGGCAAGCCCCAAGCACCCAGCGGAGCAAAGCATTTCGGGAGTGCGACATATGTGCAATAAAACAGGCGTGAGGGAGGCCCCCATGCCATAGCTGGATTTTTTCTTAACATTCCCAGTAGTAAAATCCAAGGCGCCGTGAAGGGAGGGGGGTACCCCGCCAAAAATAAAGGCACTTAAGTCCTCAGGTGTTGACGCAATAACATGACTACTAATAAAATCCCTAAACTCCGGAACTAACATCCCCAAATTATGACGGTGATAACCCCACTGCGGGCACTTCACCAACATATGTTCGATAGTCTCAGATTCACCTCCGCCACATGCAGGGCAGTGTTCAAGGAACTGCTCAGGCATGGCATGAAACCGGGCCATTCGGCGGGCAGTGGGAAATACTCGGGTGCGTAATTGTATCATAATGTGCGGGCCCGCCACAACCCCCGTGGGGACACCCACACCGTACTGTGGCAACGGGATTGACGCATACGACGCCTGGACATATATACCCCAGGTTTCAGTGCGTGCTAACGATGCCGAAGATTCGTAACACGCCCATACCGATGCTTTTACTAGTTTAGCGGCATCGCGCACAGCTAGTGACCTTCACTCAATTGGAAGGTGCGCCTCCTCAGCTAGCCCTACGTTCGCCCTATCTAGTCGATCTAACCACCGCACAGTCCCCGACGTCCACATGTTAGGGCGCGCCCGACTTAGCTGATCTAGTAAATGGGTATACGTGTATTCAAGTCGGATGCTACTTTAAGGAACACCCGAGCCCGTGCCGCAGTGGCCGTAGCCTCTATGGGCGCAATATCCAATTCCCGTATCATCGGTGCAGTGGCCACCCATGGGAGTTTTTACCCACCCCAATAAGGCACCGCAAGTGCAAGTCCTGTCTCGGGGGCGAAAAAAAGGGGCACCGCAAGCACTTATTGAGCACGGTTCGTAATTTATTGGCGCCGCTACTCCTATCCATACCCCATACTTCACACCCGTAAGTTAGAACGGGCAGTACACAAGTTTAACAAGGACAAACACACGCACATCATTACGAATTATGTCCCGTCCACCGACTCGAGCGCCCTAATGGCGCGTTTACCCTTCTTAACCCGGTCGTCTACTATGTGCCGCATACATGAATCCGAGTTTATGACGGTATCGAAATACCTATATTCATTTACAACCGGTACCCGTTCCCCCCAAGCTGCCATGGGGCAGCTTGTTCGCATAGCGCGGTCTCGTCGGAATGTCGCCGAATGCCATCACTCACACTTAAGTACCCCAAACCCCATAAAATGGTCCTCCGCCCATATTGTGAGAAGTGGGCGAACATGGCATGCATCGAACGAGCATGTGACACCAACAGCGTCGTCCGCGTAAAACTGACACGGCACCCAAAAGGGTTGCCTTGCCGCCAATGTGTCGGTGCATCATGGTACATCACACCCTATCCTAGATGTTCTACCCATCGAATATATCGTTAATAAATATGTATAGCGTAATATCACACTTCTCACTTTCCAGTCGACCTTTAACACGGGGCGATGTACTGCATATATACTAAATCCGGGCGAGCCGGCGCGGCTACTGGTGATGCTAGTGTACTCATGTGAAACGGTGGACCGACCGACGACCGGACGACCCACCACCAGGCCAACGGCCGGCCAACGCCCACCGAGGCGTGAGGAGCATGCTCCACATGAGACCATCACTACAGCGCCACCATAAACATCAACATACCCTAGGAGCAACAGAAGGCCGCAGTCCGCGCCACTCTCGATGCGCCGCGCGGCGGCATGACCCAACCTCCCATGATCTGAAGAGCGATTGCCGCCCAAAAACTCGCAGGCACCCGACTCCCATCTGTTGCCCGCCCCAACCCAACTGCCGGCCAGCGCCCAAGAGGCGCGAAGAGCAGGCTCCACAGGAGACCATCACTACACCCAACATGGACATCAACAAACCTGAGGAACAACATGATGAGGCCGCGGTCGGTGCCACTCTAGATGCGCCGCGCGGCGGCAGAGCCCAACCCCCATGATCCGAACAACCATTGCCGCGAAAAATTGCAGGCATCCGACACCCACACGCTGCCCGCCGCCTCCTCCGTGCTTTGATCCGCCAGTCCCGCCAGCCCCCAACCGATCTCCCCGCTAGTGCCGACAGTGCCACACAAGTCGCCATGCTATTCAGCGACTTGGTGACCCGCAACCGTGCGACGGGGCTCGACCTGCGCCGCAGCCGTCTGTTTTTGAACCCGGTCCGTACCCTCAGTCCCAAGCTCGGGGTACACACATCACCTCTTGACGTTCGGGCGGTGACCCAGCGCGCCCCTATGCCAACTGCCGCCGCTCCGGCAGGGGTGAGCAAAGTCAAACTCACCACTAACACGGGATCCGACACGAAACTCGACGTAGCCAGTACCATGCACCTGTTAAGCGACATGGTGACCCGCAACAGTGCGACGGGGCTCGACCTGCGCCGCAGGTGTATGTTTTTGACCCCGGTCCGTACCCTCAGTCCCAAGCATGGGGTACACACATGAACTCACGACGTTCGGGCGGTAACCCGGGGCGCCCATATGCCAACTGCCGGCGCTCCGGCCGGGGTGAGCAGAGCCAGACTCACCACTAACACGGGATCCGACACGAAACTCGTCGTAGCCAATACCATGCACCTACATAGGCGGGAGAGGATGGCGACTATTCACCAACCGGCGCAGACTGCAGCCGACCAGACGGCGATGCACCACGGCTAGCTCCCCCGGGAGCTCCCGCCACCACCAACTAGCCCGCTACAAGCGGCACACCCCCGCCGGCGACGGCAGCCCCTCAAGACAAGGAGATAAACGACGACGAACCGCCACCGGAAGTCGCCCAGCCGGCGACAAGCGTCGATCCCGCCCCGCACCCCGAGCCGGCTCCACCGGCCGCACCCCAAGCCCCCACCGCGAAAGGATAGGCCTCGAAGGCCACCGCCCCCCTCGAGCGTACCTCCACAACCAGCACACCAGCACATGCTTCCTGCCTGGCCCAGCTCGCGGCCGAGGCCCACCGCCTCCGTCGCCCCCTGCGCCGGACGATCCCCTTACAACAGCCGGTTGGCCGTCTGCTGATATTCTCCGCCAGCAAACAAGGCGCCCAACCCCAAGCCAGACGCACGCCCGCGACTAACAGCGCCCCAACCCAAGAACTACGGACATTTTTAGCCGATATGCCCGGAATTGTATACTTGTCGAATTTACCCGTACTATTCCCCCTCAATTATTATCCAGCGAAGCGTCGATTTTTCGGCGGTGAGCTCTATTGCCGTACGGGTACCCGTATAGTGCAGCGGATCGGGCCTATAGGTGCATGACTAAAGCGCTTATCTACTGGCATGTATTACTAAGTACTATAATCCACCCACCCACCCGCCCACCCGCCCACCCACCCACGGTCCTTAATTACACAGCTGTCCGATTGCGATCTCACGGCTGGGAGGTACTGGAACTGGTACTCGCTACTTGCTGCTGGTAATGGAAAAAAAACTCTGGTACTTTAAAGCGCTGGCAATGCAAACGCTCGCTGCTGGTATTTCAAAGCCCTGGCAATGCAATTCATGGAAATGTAGGCCAGTGATATAGAACACGCTATTTTAAAATTTTCTGAAAAATCGACGCATCGCTGATTCAATTGTCAAGTTACTTCGTATAAAGTGTATCGCCCGACCCGCGGGCTTGGTACATGCACTAGACGAAGTCATCGTGCCATTAAACGCAGTGTACTTTGCAAAAAAAATACATGGAGGGCATTGTAGCCCCCACCCCACCAAGCTAGCCGGCTCAGTGGTATATAAATACTAAGCACCATGTAGCTATTCCTGTTAGCTCCCCTCCCCCATCACACCTCAGTAGCAACAGGTGGGACGCCTCTGGCTGCCTTAGCGTGCCTGCTGAGCTCTGAATGGGATGGATGTGACTTAGATAGGGACAACAGGGGGGCGCTGTTGTCTTGGCTATAGCTTGGCGATGGACGGAGGGGCTAAGAAACATAAGAGGATGGCCGATCGCTTGAGCTAAGATAACACTTCGTGTTCCCCACTTCGGTTCCGAGCCCCCTAAGTCCCCTGGCACGTCATAAAGACCATGCGCCGATGACTAATCGCACCGAGGATAGACCGTTGCAGCGGCGGCCCTACGCCACGACGCCTGGGCTTGGTAACATCACCTACCCCACGCGCCACCGACCATATTGCCTGGATAAATTTGTCGGCGCCGGTGTCTAGGGATCCCCCCCCCCCCCCCCCCCCCTCCCGTGGGCCGGCCGTCTGCATGTGGGTCATCTAGGGGGGCAAGCACCGCGAGCATATTAGCTGTGACGAAATCGTGGAACGGCTTCGGCCATTCAGAGGGAGAGTCGCCGTGGGCAAGTTTGGGAATGGACCTTGCAGCTAGGCGTTCATGCCTGGGAGGTGGACATGTATCCTCACGGATGGTGCCCATAGGGAAAGTTGACATGACAGGGAAGTGATCGGAGGTGTCCCAAGAGTAGTCCACCCATGCCGAGGGCGAGACAAGGGGGGGGGAGAGACTATGGTGGGAGGTCATGCGATGAAGTGGTCGAGAACGCGGCAGCTGCCCCTCTGACAAGTACCGCGTTCGCGCGACGATACATTCCGCGGCCACATGGGATTTCCGCCGGGAAGGCACCGCCAACGCCTGACTAGAGCCGCCAACTCCCTTTCATCCATGTTCCAATCCCCCCCCCCCCCCCCCCACCACCACCACGATCATATCCCTCGGAAAACTCGTACGTAGCCGCGCCAACTCTTCGCGCAGGCGGTCCCGATACCGACAGCTCGCACCCGATACGGCGACCGAACTAACACACAACACCCACGTTCCGATGCAACGCGGTCACCAAACGAATAATGGTCAGAGTACCCATGAAAACGCACTCGCATATTGGTCGCCCTATCCATGGTCTCTTGAACGAGCATAACCTTTTACCAAACACCCTCACATCTACGGATCGCTTGATCAGCGGCGCGCCAACATCCTCCACCTTAGAAGACATCCCTTTATCATTAAGCGTCGCAACGCACAAGTGGGCGGGCATGGGATGGAGGGAAGGGGGAGGGCGAGGGGTGGAGAGGAGACATGGGGAGGGCGGGCGATGTGGCAATCCTAGTACGAGCGGTGTTCCCGCAAGCACCACCCCCACCGGCATGCAAAACGTTGCAAACGCTCGCGGACATGCGCACCCTGCCCTTGGGTATAATACACATCAAAGCGCACTAGCCCATCCCGTTGCAACACACGATCGATCTTCGGAATGGCCGAGGGCCGGCCATTAAACGCGTGATCGACGCGGTTCCAAAAGGCAGGTAGTGGCGACATGTCCCCCCAACAACACACACGACGCAGGGACGGCCCAACGCCCCCGGCCAGGTGCCCAACCATCCAAAGGCGAACCCCCCACGGCTGTGCTACCGGTGGCGCGCGGCTGCCCACATCGGGGCCAACCATACCGGAGCTACGGTTATGTCATACCAGGCGGGAAAACTCGGTAATGCGGTAGGGTCCTGGCAAACATTCCCTAGCGCGATATATAAGGGTTACGGCTCCCCGAGTCGCCGGCCGGACAAGGCCAACAGCACGGGGGCGGATACCGCTCGGTTCCGGGCTAGTTTTCACGCGATTGGGGCTCCAAGGCCTGCCAGTTTGACCGCGGGCGGGCGGACGGGGGGGCAATCTTGCCTGCGGAGCGGAGCCGGGATGCACCGGGAAGTGTTGTCCCGACCTCGTGGCGCACTTTCCTGTCCTTTGCTGCCCTCGCATGTCATGTTCGACCTGGCATCCCGGCGGGGGGGGGGGGGGGGGAGGGGCTGAGGGGGCTCGACGCAGGCAATTAGTCGGTTAGTCCCCTAACCGCGCGACCGATCGCGGGATCCTCGCCGCCACACGCAACCGCGACGACCGGTAACACCCCCGAAGCTGCACGGCTAGTCCCGAGGAAGGGCCGTTGGAGTGCTGATGACCGGTTGGCTGGCTGCCTGGCTGGCGCTGGGGTGCTGGGGACGGCTGGCATGCTGGTAGTGGGCAGGAGGGCGGTCGACTCGGGGGAGCGGGCAGTGTCGCGGGTACTTAAGGGCAGTACTGCGCTTAACACATGGGCAAAGCGGCTGAGAAGTGAGAAGTGCATGCCGTGTCTTATTGTCACAATGGCGCGTAGGCGCGCAGAGGCCGGCGGAGCCTCTCCCCCCCCCCCCCCCCCCCCCCCCTCCCCCCATTTGTGGATCCAAGGTTTTTAACGTTTTTGCGGACACGGATACGAACATTTTGACGAGGGCGTTGTTCCACCGCGGGCAGTCACGCGCAAAGGCTTTGACTTGTACCTTGGTGCGCCGCTGGTATCCCGCTCGCCTAGTGCTAGGGTCCAACGCTGTGACCTAACCCAGTCCGGCCCGCCGTAGTTGTACCGTGCATGTGCTGGAACTTAATTTTTGGACGACGCACTCCCACCACCTCCGCCCTTGCACGGCAGCACTTGGTCGCGCAATACCCGGCATGCACTGACACCCGATACACCTCCTCGCGACACTTATTGTATGGATGGACGGTTTGGACTCGCCGCGACTCGCACCTCACCGGGAAGGGGGGAAGGGAGGAAGGGAGGGGGCAAGGCATGCTTTCTCCGGTGCCAGCCGCCGCCCCCGGTCCACCAATTCAAGGTATGGACCGTCCGTGCCCCCCATGCTCCCTGCGACTGACCCCCCATGGAGATTGTGTCGAATCGCCCATTCCGCTGGGGCTTGGGAAGTCCACGAACGCGCGACGTGGCTGTCAGTGTTCAGCGCGGGGGGTGTCGTGGCGGATGCCATATGTCTTCGGGGGGAAACCGATCGTGCCGATACACCGTGCCCCCCTCCCGAGAGGGGGCCCTCCCTAGAGAGGCCTCCCGAAAGATGCCCCACCCCATAGGGTCTTGATGACATTCCAAAATGAATCGAAGCGCCGCCATGTATCTTGCAGACCGAAATGACACAAGCTAGGACGACATGCAGATGGAAACGGACAATCGATCTCCCCGCCGTCGAGGCGGTCGCCCTCGCCACTCTGGACTAGGCGGTCTAACTGTGACCGGTGCGAAGCGCACCCGATATGTGAGGGCGTTTTCGAAAGTGTTGGCTCCAAGTTGCACGAGGCGCACCGGCGCGTGGAGATATAGTTCGTGGGCGTTATATTCGACCCAATCAGTCAACGCACGGAGAGCCTTGCGTTTGTGGATTGGAGGGGGTATGGGGCGGTGCCGGCCCCGAGGATTGGATCCCTGTGTTGTATGAGCACAACCAACGGTTATAAATGTTGCGGAAGTAAGCATGCGATACGCCGTCCCATGAGTTTGAGCCCTTGGACTTCCACGATATACATGCTGGCGGCCGGGACGTACAAGCAAGTACATGTTCCAGCACGATGCCGCAAAGGCAGCAACACGGACCAAACTCTCGGAACACCTACCCCCCCCCTCCCCCCCCCCCCCCCCCCCCCCCCGCGGATAGGACCGCCAAATACAAGCACTACAAAGCCTAACCTAAAACCGCACATATAATGCGCAGGTTGGCCCGCTCTGGGCAGTCGGCCTTGAGACATGGGAGGATGCTCTGGCAGCCCAACGACGAAACGGCGCCCCCTTTACCGCCTCAAATCAGTCGCAAAGATTACCATAGCCGCCCCATCCAAACCCCATCCACAATCCGGTCCGCCCTCCTGAAGCCAATACTTACCCTATCGCAAATTCTCAAACTACCAAGAGGGACCTTACCCCCGCAGCCCTACCCCTCCCCAGACATGCGTCAACTCCAGATACACAACTCATGGTTGCCTGTTCTTCCGCGCACCGCGCACCGCCCACAACTCGCCCTGCCGGTCCTACACCCCCAGCACGCCCCGGCCTAGGCCCGCACGGCCCTGTTCCGCACGCAACCCCTCACAGTCCATGCAACTCCCTTACCATCCAGCGATGTGACCCGAATCACCTCAACGGCCCGAGGACCAAATGGCGTCAACCAACACCTCGTCCACTGGGCCCCGGAAATCCTCACCCTTGCAGAAATCAACGGCCATAAGCACATGTTGAGCTTCATCCCGGCCTCGTGCACACCCATCACACAAGACCGCCTTCCGCCAAGAGAAGTGAAAAACACCGGTCGTCGTCAATGTACCCACTGACACCTCCTATCAATAGGCATACTCTGGAACTGCCCAGTCACAGGGTTCCACAACGTGGTCCACCCTGCTTGCGTCCTTGCCACGGATGCCAGATGTGCCAAATGCGTAATCAAAAACCATATCAGGACGACATCAAACGCCTATTCGAGATGCAGTGGGAACTAGCATGGCAATTAGCCGAATCCATTATGGATACAGAATCAGGACCACGCGCGCTCAATGCAATTCAAACCATTGCTTTCGAACCATACTCGAATCCCCGGAATTCTCCCCCGCTCAACCGGCCACGTAGCCCCCCCCGCCCCCCCCCCCCCCCCCCCCCCCCAAATAAAATAAAAACCAAGTGGATGAAATCAAACTCGCCACCATCAACCCGGACCTTGACTCCCTGCCCACGGGGGAATTCTACTTCAGCGTCTGGGACGCGCGCATCAACTAGTACTTCAAAAGCCGGACGGCACAGCCTCGTGTACCCTCGACCGCCGACGGAAAAAGGGCAAATATCGAGTCAAAATGGGGACATTTACGGACTCGAAAATGTGCCCCCCTTAACTCGGTTTTTGCACCCCCCAAGGGGGTGCAAAAACTGAGTAACGCCCAATACCGTACGAATGTACTGTGAAACTGGCCTTTCACACATTCTTGCCAACACTGTACGAGGTACCCTTCACCTATACTGCACTATGTACTACGCATCTGTCCACCGCCCCTTGATGAGATGCGTCGCTACCAGTCCATGCTAACCGTTTTTGCCTCGAATGCTACTCCGTCGCTGTGCTTTTCACTCTTCTATCACTCGCAAGCACCCTCGCGCTTTTGTTTAGGGAGGCATCTTCACGCATCTTGGTTCACAAAAGCATGGCAGACCATCCTCGCAAAGGAAAACGCACCTCTGCCCGGTTGAAGACTCCGGTGGCGGGGGCATCTGCAGCTGCGCTTGGTTTCGAGCCAACGACGGCTCACGACGCACTGCTAGTGACCCCCATGGCGCAAGATTCTCCGCAGATGCACTTGCGTTCGGGCAGGAGGGCGTGTCAGGCTCCAATACCCACGACTCAGCCCAAAAGGCCTCTGCAACCGAGCGGTGGGCAACATCGGAGCGGACCGCCATGGCCTTGCTTGGTACGGCGGAGATTCGCAGCCTTTGGCCGAGCCGGGGCCTCAGCCTAACCCCCAGCCTCGAGGCGTGCCACCTTTGGACCCACTCCCCGGAGCGACTCCAACGGTACGCGGACTCGCATCTTCGTTAGCATAACTCATCTCGGCGCCGTGGGCTGCGTTAAGCGCACCTCGCCATCGCGCATCTCAGGGATCTCAACCCACGCAGACCGATGTCGAACAGTCTGGAGCCGGTCTAGGTGAACCTTTGGCCACGATTCATGAGGATGAGCACGGACATGAAGAGGAGGAGGAGGAGGAGGAGGAGAAGGAGGAGGAGGAGGAGGAGGAGGGGCCCATTACTGTCGGAGGGTGTCCGCCTGGACAAACGAGCTCCGCCACAAGCGCCACAAGTGGGAGCAAAATGGTAACCCCTCGCCCCTTGTCAACAAAACCTCAAACGTGTGCGCATCTTCGCGCGTGAGGGAAAAGATTCTCACACGCCCCCCCCTCCCTACATAGACCATCTCCACGACCCCCCTTCAACAAGAAGCGCCACTTGTCGACCCAATGCTCGGCGAAAACTGTGAAACACTGTGGCTACTCGATTCGCAGCGTGCGCGAATGGCACAACGACTACGAGATGCGGCGCGGCATTCAACAAATCAAGAACAAACGCTTCACGAAGTCCACCAACACCTGCCAGCCCTGCCAAGGCAGCTCGGCACCCCGCACCGTCTTGGTCGACAACCGCTACTACCAGGTCGTAGCGGCAACTCGTTAGGCTGGCGGGTCCTCCAAGCCCGCATCTCAACCACCGCCAGCGGGGTCCGGTGGAGATGGTTCCCAAAACGGCGCTGCAGCAGGTCTCTTCGAGCGTCGAGCAGCTCCGCCCCTCCCCCAAGCAAGCTTGGTCCCTCGGTGACTGCCAAGCCGCCGAGTGAGCCTCAGCCTTCGAGAGCGACGAAGCGCTCGCACGGTGCGTTGAGCACAGCAGGCAAGACCACTTTGTCGCCCATGAAGCTGCGTAGGAAGCGTTCCGAGAAGCGCGGGCCGAGTCCTCCTTTGAAGATGGCGAAAGAATTGGAGGCCGACGACCCCCTAAGCCGAAACGCGAAACCCGGTCAAGCCGCCAGGCGCCTTCGGGTGCCGCTGCTGGAAGTCGCCTTGCCACATCTTCCCATGGCGGTGCCCCATCTCTGCGTCCCCGACCCACATCTCCGCCCAAAAAGCCCTCATCTCGGGACGCAAAGCCCGTAACGCCGCATGCGCGGACATCTCGGCCTCCTACTAAATGTATCTCTCGTGTACAAACCCGTGTATTGTCGCTCCTAGCTCTACTTGTAACGCTGCCCTGTCCAAGGAGCCCTTTGTCGTTGTCACGTCGCCTTGGTTCACTCACATGGATGTCCTCCTACCGTTGCTGGCGGCCTCCAAGGCGGAAATCTATCGCGTGCAGATTCCGAGCACCTACTTGACGCAAGGGCCCCTCCCGCGAATGATCTACCTCGACAGCCTGTTGACAGCGAATCGTGTACTTTTCATCGCGTCAAAGCACCCAAGAAACCCCGAAACCAACGGACGCGCCTTGTGGTTGGTCGTCGGAAGAGATTCGGCGACTTTTAGAGCGCACCTCTCGGAGCACCTCGGCAAGCAACGTGAGTTCGTGTCTGGTCCGTGACAAGGGATTCATGCAGCTTGAAATTCGCTGCCATAGCTCCCTGGACAATACCTCATTAATCATAGTCAACGATCATAACAAATCATTCTCAACCGCAGATAAGAGTTGAATCGACTCCTGTCCGTCGATTTCACAAACCGCACTTCCTTTGCTAGTGCGGCCGGGACAGCGGGGCGCCAACGCGCCGCGGCCGGGGCAGCGGGGCGCCAACGCGCCGCGGCCGGGGCAGCGGGGCGCCAACGCGCCGCGGCCGGGGCAGCGGGGCGCCAACGCGCCGCGGCCGGGGCAGCGGGGCGCCAACGCGCCGCGGCCGGGGCAGCGGGGCGCCAACGCGCCGCGGCCGGCGCAGCGGGGCGCCAACGCGCCGCGGCCGGCGCAGCGGGGCGCCAACGCGCCGCGGCCGGCGCAGCGGGGCGCCAACGCGCCGCGGCCGGCGCAGCGGGGCGCCAACGCGCCGCGGCCGGCGCAGCGGGGCGCCAACGCGCCGCGGCCGGCGCAGCGGGGCGCCAACGCGCCGCGGCCGGCGCAGCGGGGCGCCAACGCGCCGCGGCCGGCGCAGCGGGGCACCAACGCGCCGCGGCCGGCGCAGCGGGGCGCCAACGCGCCGCGGCCGGCGCAGCGGGGCGCCAACGCGCCGCGGCCGGCGCAGCGGGGCGCCAACGCGCCGCGGGCCGCGTTGGCGCCGCGGGCGGCGCATGTTGGTGGTTCATGCAGCCCCGCATACTTATAAATGGTTTGCAGCCATCCAGGCAATCAAAGCATGCTTAAAGGCAGCATCTGCGGTGCAGCGCTGCAGCAATCTGCGGCGTGTTGCCAGCAAATATCAAGCATTAGCCCTACTGCCTTGCAATCCGTATAGTATCGTCAAGCAGGTGCGTGTTTATATCCCTTTCATGCCATGCAGCCCCGCATACTTATAAATGGTTTGCAGCCATCCAGGCGATTAAAACATGCCTTAAGGCAGCATCTGCGGTGCAGCGCTGCAGCAATCTGCGGCGTGCCGCCAGCAAATATAAGGTATTAGCCGTACTGCCTTGCAATATGTATAGTATCGTCAAGCCGGTGCGTGTTCACATCCCTTCTATGCAATGCAGCCCCGCATATTAATAAATGGGTTGCAGCCATCTAGGCAAATGGCTGCAGCACTCTGCGGTGTGCCGCCAGCAAATATAAGGTATTAGCCGTACTGCCATGCAATCTGCATAGTATCGTCAAGCCGATGCGTGTTCACATCCCTTTCATGCCATGCAGCCCTGCACACTAATAAATGGGTTGCAGCCATCCAGGCGATTAAAACATGCCTTAAGGCAGCATCTGCGGTGCAGCGCTGCAGCACTCTGCGGCGTGCCGCCAGCAAATATAAGGCAGTAGTGGTACTGCCTTGCAATCTGTATAGTATCGTCAAGCCGGTGCGTGTTCACATCCCTTCCATGCCATGCAGCCCCGCATACGAAATGGTCTGCAGCCATCTAGGCAAATGGCTGCAGCAATCTGCGGCGTGCCGCGAGCAAATATCAGGCATAAGTGGTACTGCCTTGCAAATCTGTATAGTATCGTCAAGCCGGTGCGTGTTCACATCCCTTCTATGCCATACAGCCCCGCATACTAAATAATTTGCAGCCATCTAGACAATTACAGCATGCCTTAAGGCAGCATCTGCGGTTCAGTGCTGCAGCAATCTGCGGCGTGCCGCGAGCAAATATCAGGCATTAGTGGTACTGCCTTGCAAATCTGTATAGTATCGTCAAGCCGGTGCGTGTTCACATCCCTGCTATGCCATGCAGCCCCGCATACTAAATGGTTTGCAGCCATCTAGACAATTAGAGCACGCCTTAAGGCAGCATCTGCGGTGCAGCGCTGCAGCAATCTGCGGCGTGCCGCGAGCGAATACCAGGCATTAGTGGTACTGACTTGCAATCTGTATTGTATTGTAAAGCATATGGGCAAGTAAATCCCCTTTTATCATAAAATCCTCATACTGGAAGGTTGCCGAGCCAGCTCTTTACCCCCCACCGTCTTGGTCGACAATCGCTACTACCAGGTCGTAGCGGCGCCGCGTCAGGCTGGCGGGTCCTCCAAGCCCGCATCTCAACCGCCGCCACCGGGGTCCGGCGGAGATGGCTCCCAAAACGGCGCTGCAGCAGGTCTCTTGATAGAGCTTCGAGCAGCTCCGCCCCTCCCCCGAGCAGGCTTGGTCCCTCGGAGACTGCCAAGCCGCCGAGTGAGCCTCAGCCTTCGAGAGCGACGAAGCGCCCGCACGGTGCGTTGAGCACGGGAGGCAAGAGCAGCTTGTCGCCCATTAAGCTGCGCAAGAAGCATTCCAAGGAGCGCGGGCCGAGTCCTCCTCCAAGATGGCGATAGAGCTGGAGGACGACGACCCTTCCAGGCGCCTAAGCCGAAACGCGAAGCCACGTCAAGCCATCAGGCGCCTTCGGGTGCCGCTGGTGGGAGTCGCAGGGCCATGTCTTCCCGTGGCGGTGCCGCATCTCCGCCTCCCCGACCCGCGTCTCCGCCTATGGAGGCAAGAGCAGCAGCTTGTCGCCCATTAAGCTGCGCAAGAAGCATTCCAAGAAGCGTGGGCCGACTCCTCCTTTTGGAAGAGCCTCAGGCCACCGCTGGCAACAATGACGAGCAAGAGATGCAGAGGGTGGAGATAGTTAAGTGTGAGGGGTGGGATTACCCGCATCTCGACAGCAAGAGCAGGTGAACGCCCGCATCTCTCGCGTAAAAACCCGTGTACTGTCGCTCCTAGCTCTTTTAACGACGAGACGCTTTTCCAAACCCGACTCCAGTGCGTCGTGGAACCTTGTCTTACAGGTGGTTACGCCGAGAGAGATGCGGTAATGAAACCCGGAGGCCCACTTTGAGGACGACAAGTACATCCTCGTGTCAGTCTTGCCAGCGGTGGGTGAGGCCACCGCTGGCAAACTGACGAGCAAGAGATACATAGGGTGGAGAGATTTTACCGTGACGGTGGGGGTACCGCATCTCCGCAGGTGAACGCCCGCACCTCTCGCGTAAAAACCCGTGTACTGTCGCTCCTAGCTCTTGTAACGCCGAGACGCTTTTCCAAACCCGACTTATGTGCGTCGTGGAACCATGTCTTACAGACGGTTGCGCCGAGAGAGATGCGGCACTGGAACCCGGAGGCCCACATTGGGGACGACAAGTACATCCTCGCGCCAGTCTTGCCTCCGGCCACCGCTGGCAAGACTGACGAGCAAGAGATGCAAAGGGTGGAGAGATTTACCGTGAGGGTGGGATTACCCGCATCTCGGCAGCAAGAGCAGGTGAACGCCCGCATCTCTCGCGTAAAAACCCGTGTACTGTCGCTCCTAGCTCTTGTAACGACGAGACGCTTTTCCAAACCCGACTTCTGTGCGTCGTGGAACCATGTCGTACAGACGGTTGCGCCGAGAGAGATGCGGCACTGGAACCCGGAGGCTCGCGTCAGTCTTGCCAGCTGTGGCTGAGGCCACCGCTGGCAAGACTGACGAGCAAGAGATGCATAGGGTGGAGAGAGTCAACCGTGACGGTGGGGGTACCGCATCTCGGCAGCGGGGGCAGGTGAACGCCCGCATCTCTCGCGTAAAAACCC
Organism: Tetraselmis striata; assembly: GCA_006384855.1. Lineage (NCBI taxonomy): Eukaryota > Viridiplantae > Chlorophyta > Chlorodendrophyceae > Chlorodendrales > Chlorodendraceae > Tetraselmis > Tetraselmis striata. The sequence continues at coordinate 49,065 of VCJN01003570.1, forward strand.
GTGTACTGTCGCTCCTAGCTCATGTAACGATGAGACGCTTTTCCACACCCGGCTCCCGTGCGTCGTGGAACCTTGTCTTGCAGGCTGTTGCGCCGGACTTTTCCGTAGATTGGTGGTACGCTGCCGTGGATTCTGCCCTCTTCGGGGAGTGCCAGAGCAAGACTGTAAAACACTGTGGCTACTCGATTCGCACCGTGCGCGACTGGCGCAACGACAACGAGATGCGGCGCGGCATTCAACACATCAAGAAGCAACGCTTATTAAGTCCACCAACACCTGCTTGATCTGCCGAGCCGGGTCTCTAACCCCCCCCCCCCCCCCCCCCCCCGTCTTAGTCGATGACCGCTACTACCAGGTCGTAGCGGCGCCGCGTCAGGCAGGCGGGTCCTCCAAGCCCGCATCTCAACCACTGCCAGCGGGGTCTGGCGGAGATGGCTCCCAAAACGGCGGCGCTGCAGCAGGTCTCTTGGAGCTTCGAGCAGCGAGGAGTGAAATCCTTAACAGGGTGGGCCACCGTGGCGCGCAAAATGGCGCGAAGTAGCCGCACCACCTAGGTTGAGGCGGGTAGTACTTTACGCAGGAGAGGGCGCGAAGAGGACACGGCGAATGGTCATTGTTAGTATTCTCGTATAGTTATAAATTGCACCTGAAATGTACCCAAAAAGTGGGTACATATACGAGTCTAAGCGATCACGTGGGGGGCACATTTTCGAGTCCGTAAATGTGCCCATTTTGACGCGATATTGCCCCCTGTACCGACCGCCGACGGGTCGAACACCTCCACTTTCTCTTCAGACCGGACCGAACAAATCAAACGTTTGCAGAGAAGGTTTATGCGCTCCTAGGCAGAGTAGGCACCCTTACGAGTGCCGACGACAACTCCAAACACCAATTCCAAAGGAACAAATGGGCCACGGATGACCGCCCTCCACGCCCGCACAAAACCTTTCCGCGACCCCCTCAACAAATCGATCTATACCTCCCACTATCACCAACCTATACCCCGAAGATGCGGTTTTCGGCGCGAGACCCCCCAACGACTTGTACTTGTGGGCTAGAACGTCCCTCGCCAACCCCGAATACGATGACAAACGTATGCTGAAAGCGGTGCAACACACTCTCCGTAGCGTGCACGCCCAGCGATACGAATCTAAAGCCATACAGTCATCCTCCCCGCGTGGACATAAGCATCCTACAAGAAAGGTCCTCTCCTCAACTTCTCCTACATGCATAAACTGTTCGAGCTCCCCGCGGACCTCACCAAATTCCGGTCCCCAAACCAACACACCAACACACTAGCCCCGAACACGAACCTCGGCACCAAACGGCTGGTGGGGGTGTACTTGGCCTCCGCGCCCTACCTCAAGAACATCAACTCAGCAGAGGTCTCAACCACGATGACGACTGCCCTCAGGGCCATGTACCCCGGCCGCACCCCGCACTTCCACCGCAATACCACCCAACGGCCAATAAGCTCGGACGCAGCCTGAGCCGCAACGTCAGGCCCCCGTCTTCCTTGACCGCCCGGCGACTGGCAAATACCACCCCCCGCGCCGGAACACCGCCCGCTGACAACACCAATCCCGTCCGTACAGCCCCTTGAAAGACAGCACGATCTGACGCGCCTCACATACACCGACGGCTCTCGTATTCACCGCGACGGAGTGGTGGGAGTCGGCGCCGGGTTTACACGCCGGGCAATAAACCCAACGCAGTAGGAGTGGACGGAGACGAAACTCGCCGCACCATCATCAGAGCCGAACTGGCCGCCATTTCGGTGGCGCTCGAGTCTGAATTTCCGGAGCACATCCTCTCAGATAGCGCTGTCCCCTTCACCTAATAGAACGCATGATGTACAGCCCGGTCACCTAACGACGCCACGCTCACAAAATACTACTCGAACATATGTTACGCCAACTCATACACCGAGCGGATATTGAACTCCAAACCGTCCTGCGGAAAGTGAAAGCCCATATTGGGGTCGAAGGCAACGAACAAGCCGCCGCCAAAGTAGCCTATGGCACAATCCCACCTGACACTATCGTGATCATAGGCGCAACTCCCGAACCAGCCGATGACGTGTGGCTGACCCCGTGCGCCAAGCAAGGCGCGCCGACCACCACTCACACCCCACACAACCTGAAAACCGCCCCCCCCGGAAACACGCCAACGCTACAGTAGGCTGCGACGCCTCCGACGAGACCCTACACTCCCACCTCATAGACCCGACGCTGGTCACAGGTGCAATGCTGGACCTCATCACCCCCTCGGACATCACCACCTCGGAGAGAATCCACATGCTGGAGTTCATGTGGGGAACACACTCAAGCCGAATGAGACGCAAAGGCCAGTCGTCCTTCACAGTCATGCGGGAAATGCGGACAACACTTCAACAACGGCCACGTTGCAGGCAACTGCCCCTCCATGGCCGGCATGAAGACTAAATACCTACACAACAGCACGCTTAAAGTCCTCCTCAACGAGGTGCTGGAAGTCTTGAACGGTGGTCGCTGGCACGTACTATCGACGGGCGCGGGCAACAAACATGTAGCCGACTCCCCCCCCCCCCCCCCCCCCCCCCCCCCCCCCGCCAACAGAGACACCCTCACCTCCGACCAAACAGACAGAATCAAACACACACCCCCGCGCATCAGCAACCCCGACCGAGTGGACACCCAAGAAGGGGAAACCGAAGGTTCCTGTGCCACCCAAGCACCCATTCTGCTCCCTTGTAGCATGCTACCCCCCCCCCCCCCCCCCCAAACACACACACACACACCTCCGCCCCAAACACTGCAAGCCGGACGCAGTACGCGTCGTCGGATTCGACTAGGACCCGGCCACCGAAGCCATATCTCCGAACAGCGATCCCATAGCATTCAAAGAATACATACAGTCGAATTCAAATAATGCACTGATCTCAATCATGCCACCGTACACGCTCTCATCCACGAACATGACCAACACATGGTGAACGCCCTACGTCAACAAGGTTGGAAGTGTCCGATTGAAATCATCCCCGTCACCCTCAGCCGCAGATGTACCATGCACAAACTCACACTACAAGCCATCCGTACCCTCACGCCCCCCCCCCCTCAAGCAGCAACCCCCGGACAAACCCCCTCCACCTCCGAGCGCCGCTGCAATCCGCCTCTTTAGAAAACTCCAAAGACAGTCAATCGGATGGGGGCATTTTGGCATGGGGTGGGTCGCCCGGTCGTCGGACGATCCTACGTAACCGCATGAGGTGTACGCACCTACTAGCCGCGTCGAATCGTCGAATTTGAGTACATACGCAGTATTGTACTCGATGTTAAGGGTCGGCAGGAAAGTGAAAGTCGTAGGGATGCGGGCGAGCCGTTTGGCGGTGCACGCGGTCATCTGGTGAAACCGTTGGTGTTTTTACGAGAATCGCGGCTTGATGCCGCGGGTATGGCGGCCGGCGCAAGATCACAACTCTGAGAGTCTGAGCCGCTCCGGGCTGGTCCGCTGGGGTGGTGGTTGGATCTAAGTCCACGCTCTCCGCAATCGGCGGATGCCGGACGGGGTCCCTGCTGGAGAGGGTTGGTGTGGCGCCCCTAGGACCTATCCAAGTATCCCGTGGATACTGAATTCCTTAAGCCTCCACCACCTCTAGCACTCACTAACACCCAAGAGGGCTCCTTCCCCTTGTCTGAACCAAATTAACCTTGGCATCAATAGGCACCTCTTAGACATTTGCCAGCTTTTTGTTCAGAGCAACTATGCCGATCTTGCCCACACTCGGGGGTAGTGAGTACTGGTCAGCGGTGGGACGCTCCACCTCGGGCCGCCGCCACACCGCTCAGTACTTTAAGCCGTCAACCGTCACTACGTATGTTACAACGTCACGTACGCGCACGGATGAACAAACACCCGTACAATGGTGCTTCCGCCACTCAAGCAGCGTACAATGTTAACATGCTGCGATCATCGTCTCGCAAATCTCCGTATCTTGCACTGTCTCTCGTCTCGTCCACAGACACCCATGCGTCTCACGGGCAGGACAAGGGGAGAAAGGCACGCCCAAAACAATGGGCGTGGCCTCAAGAAGCACGCAAACGGCGCCATGGCTAGATGGATGGGCCCACGCGCTAAGAGTTGAAATCGCACGCACGCACACGCGCGCGAGCCGCGCACCGGGCCGGGTCCGCGATTTAGCGTTAGGTGCTGTCCGTGTCTTATAATGGTGCTCATAAGATGTTGCGGCTTAAAAAGTGTTAGTCCTCCGCCATGTACTAGCCGCGGTACAGTATTCGTCTTTTGTATGCAATCCTCCTTACGGATCCATGTTCGGGTCCCATATACAGGTTTCACTACATAGAACACGAAGGCGGGTGACGACTCATGTTGTCGCGACACCAAGCAGATCTTGCTGCCTCGGGCTTAGGTGTGGCAGCGACGCTGTGATGTCGCCGCCATGTGTATCATGCTAGTACATATATTTTGTTCCATAGAATCCACCTGCAGAAGGAAGCAGCCGTACACCTCGCCACAAACCCTAGTTGCCAGAGAAGGCAACTTTACACATCGCCACAAAGTCCAGATGCGCAGATGTACACTTCGCCACGAAATCATACACTTTGCCACAAACTTGGCTGTAGGTCTCCTCTTGTGCCGTGCCTAGGGCTGTGACTAGGATATCAAACCCTAGGCAATCAAGTGCCCTATCTGGGGTCGCAACGAGGATACAAAACGGTAAATGAAACTCCAGCTGGCAAGGTAGGTCTTAGGCTGTCTTGGTCATCGTGCGCCCGCGGATATGGCGGACGTTGCGGCAGCGTCTGTTGGCGGGCACTTGGAGCCCTTCTAAGGGGCCGATCAACCGACTTCCGCCTCGATACCACAAACTCTCGACTCGGGGCGCTAAGGGTCGTTGCGTACAATTACCGGCCTGCGGTCTACGCCAAACCACGCCTTCGCCACGTAACTCTAACATCCCATCAGCACCGTGGCATCGCGCCTAGTGCAATACGGCGGCGGTGGGCGCTCGGCTGGGTCATGCCATGAAGGTTTCCTCACCGCGCGTCGGACATTGACGACCGCTCGGAAGCAACCACTCCGACAATAAGATGACGCCGTGCTCGCGGCCGCGCACCGCAATCACCGCGCCCCCCACCTCCGTTGCACGCAGAACTGCGCTCCTGCCACCAAGCCTTACCGGCGCTCGCCAATTAGCGTCGCTTTCTCGCCGATGCAATCTAGCTGGCGCGAACGCCTAGTGCCGGCGTACATAGTGCGGCAGCAGCGCGGTGCCGTCAATGCGTCGGACAGTTGGAGCCAGCGAGAACTAAATTGCCGCCTCCCCTCGAAATCGCAAACTCGCCGACACGAGGCGCCCGATAAGGCCGCCGCTTGACCACAACACTCTGCGGTGTACACCAAACCACAATCTTGCCATGACCATAACATATCTAGCTCACCGGCCGGCGCACGACGGCGGGCGCTCGGCTGGGGCATACGGGCCGCACCACCGGCGCGATTTTCACTTCTTCAGTTTTTCTCACAATCTCACCGCGCGTCGAACCCGACGATAACTCCAAAAACCCGCCTTGCCGAAACGCCACGTCGTTCACTACCGCCAAGGCCAACGCGTCGCCGACACATTAAAACACACTCGTGCCCCCCCCCCCCCCCCCTCGAAACCTCCATCGCCGGTACTCGAAGATCAGTATTAAGGACTGCCATATTCGGATTTTCCTGGTGATGTATATCCATCATGGTACGTCGCTTTATTTATTGCTGGTGCACATGGGCCGGTACCATCGTCCGGCAGCGCGTCGCATAAGGACGACTCCACGATCGCGGCGGCTTTCTCATTGGTCGAGCAGGTGGGCACGCCATCCAGCCCACTACCGCCGTTTGAATCCAGCAAACTAGCGGATAGGAGGCGCCCATGACCGCCGTTCGCCGCTATATAGATGCTGGCGGCGGCCTAACTGCAAAAGCCAGAGAGGTTAACCCGTACAAAGCTACGTTCGCACGGGCAAGGCATCTAGAAACAAGCGCGGATATGTGTGCTCCGGAGCACAATTGTTCGGCCGCACCGCACGGCAGCGCTCGGCGTGGAGCGATGGTTCCGGAGCGGCTATCGGGCTCGGGGCTATGCATATGCTACTTGTATCAAAAATGTCGCCGCCGCCGGTGCGTGCATCCGCCGGCCGGGCGTTGGTCATAATGTGAGCATGCCGCGCGCCAATCGCGGCGGTACAAGGATGCTAGGCCCACGATACGAGTGTGGTTATTTTGTTCTCGTAGACCGTGGACTTGTGTATCCACGGGGTCGGGCGATTGGGATGACTGTTCAGCCTTCGAATCTGCAAATTCGCCGATGCGAGTCGCCCTCGTTCGCTACGCGGCGCAAACCCGCAAGCAACTTGCGGTCCACACGAAATAACGGTATTGCGGCGGCTACTGTCTGACATTCCGCCAAAACTGCCGCCTTAATCAACCGCCAGGGCATGACGGTAGGCGCTTGGCCGGCCCACATCGGCTGTGACACCGCGTGTTGGAACCAGCGCGCCGAAATCAGCGTTCCGCCGACTTGCCGCCCGCTGCCGGCATTTACCTACCGACCGATTAAATATCGATCCAAGATTATAATAAGATGCATTAGATATGGCAAGATCATAATATGTTATCAATATTTAATTCCGAATTGATCGATGATCTTGATCATTAGCTTACCAGATCAATTGATTATTTGGGTCCCGATTGATCAACGATCTTGATGTTTAGCTTCCCATTTATCAGATTAATCTATCATTAGCTCCCCGTTAATCAGATTTATCGATATTATGGTCCCGATTGATCAATGATAATCTTGATATTTATTTCCGGATTGATCAATGATCTTGGCCCTTCGCCGGCGAATTAAATGAACGCGTGAGGCATCTATAGTCAACAGCAACATCAAGATCGACATCAACCACAAAGCGTGGCCCATTAACCATTGACAACCTTACCACTCTGCTGCTAACAACTTATTTGGCACGGACCCGACGTCGGGTACCAGTAGCTTGAAATATTGATATCAAACCCCCGGCCCCCCCTTCCCTCGTATTATTGTATGTGATTGGATAAAGTATCGACGCTCTAAGGTGGCTTGATTCTTCCGCATATTTGCATCGACGGTCGATTCGAGTGCGGCCGCCAACCGCCCGCATGCACGCAGCAGCCGGCGCTGGACTAATGCATGACTACGACTTCATGAAGAATGCGTCCGAGTCCACGCTCCAGCACGCGATGCTGCTGCACATGAACTGAGAATGAGCCCTTCCTGCCCCTATCTTTGCGCTGCTGCACTATCTGCGTTGTCCCTTGGCCTATGCGTTGCTGCCGCCCTAGCTTCGTTGCCCCCATGCCCGTGGCTACTCAAGCTTGGTTGACCCCCATGCGCATTACTACCCAAGCTGTGCTGCCCCCCATGCATATTGCTACAATGCTGCCCAGACTAGTGTAGCCACTAGACGATGTGTAATCATCAAGTTTTAGCCATTTTGAGAGGCCAGGAGCAGTGATGCAACATTGGTGCATATATTTGTAGGGGTTAAAAATCATTGATATCGATCTTTAGCTCCCGATTTATCAGATGATGCGTCGATCTTAAGCACTAAAATTGATAATTGATCTTGATCTTTAGCTCCCGATTTATCAGACGCATTGATCATTGTGGTCCCCACCGATCATTGGTCTTGATCACAACTTGGAAAAATGCCGTAATGATCAGATAAGATCATACCATGATCTTGATCTTCAGTACCTCATTCGATGAATGATCTTGATCTTAAACCCCCCAGTCTTGATGTGGAGCCTTAACTGCGATGTGCACGGAACCACGCTCCAGTCCCGAAGCCTGGTTGGTGCTCGACAAGTAGTATTGCTGTCTGGCTGATGCAAGTGGACCGGCGCCAATGTCCGGTCACAGCGTGCAGTAGATTGCACGGCATCCGGCTGTCGGAGCCCACCGCTCAATGGACTGCCGGGATGCATCGAAATCCGGATGCACCTCGCCGAAACGGTGAGCAATTATGCGCCACCGCCACCACATGTATAATAGTTTCCAGATATCAAACACGAAACACTGCCCAAGGAATGTAGTAGTCGCACCCAACACGTACCTAAGTGCTATTTCGCAAACACCGGTACAAGCTTGTGCATGAAGGCACGCGCTCACCAGCCGCGCAACGCAGTCATCTACTTTCCTATGCACAGGAACAAAGCGGACTGCTGGCAATCCGAAACCACAAGTTTGCCCACACGCCCGCCAACACCATGCGCGACACCGCCGAGCTCTGGTCGTCGTGCCCCAGGCGCCGTATCTCAGCACCAGGAATTTTACGGGCTGATGCAGGTGACACAACGCCGATGCCAGTGGCGCCCAGCAGACCGCAACAGAGCGGCCCAGTTGTCCCAAGCTATCCCAGGTTCTCAGCGTTCTGCCGCTTCCAAACCATAAGTTCACGGACCCTCCATGTTCCGCCTCCGGGCGGATTCGCCGGAAAAACACAGGATGACACCAACTTGCCAGGCGCCATTACACACCGCACGGCCATTTAAAACTTTGCCGATGTGCGAGATAATGGTGAACATGCAGGCATGCTGCTGGTGCGTAATACAAATTGCACGTGCGCACTCCCCTCAGTTTGCATACTAAGCATACACCGTGTTTTGCTCAGCGCTAGACTTCATTGCTTGAAACCCTTCAGTGTTCTGCGTCTGAGCCACTGGAGGAGGTGGCGTCCGATGACGATGCATCCCCATGCCCGTTGTCATCACTTCTGGCTCTGTGAGGTCGTGAGCCGCCAGTGTCGGCGTCGCGGCTCCTGTGCTTCTTGTTCTTTTGGCTTTTGCTGCGGCTGCTCTTCCGATGGCTTGATGATTTCTGCTTTTTCCTCTGCTTTGCCGTCTTATGCCTGCGGACCAGTCGCAGCGTCCGCCTCATCCACAGCACCGTTCGTCAAGAGAGGGACGCGCAGGCATGCTAATGAGATGGGCACCCCAAGCCATCAATGGCTCAGGGGTAGTCAGCCCCCCCCCCCCCCCCCCCCCCCCCCAAAAAAAAAGAAAAAAAAAAAACAAAAAGACCGGCTCCCCTCAGGCAGCATGCAGGAAAGCCTAAACAGCAACCCAAAAGTCCTCGCGTCTTCACGACCGAGAAGTGGTCTCCGCTGCTGTGGATGGACAATCAGTCTGTTGCATATATGATCGGCGCGGTCTCATTATATCCAATAGAGACATATCCACTGGAGGGCAAGACAGCAAACGCATCAAGAAGGCAGTCTGTGAACCACCAGGATGGGCTGATCTGGTCTGGGCTGTGCTGCGGCGCTCATGCCTGTCAGAGGACTTGTGCTTGTGTCTGGACTTGCTCTTCTTGGACTTTGCTTTCTTAACGTCCTTCAGCGCACTGAGGATCCGCATGACGTCCGCACCAGTTGGTGCCGCTTGCTGCGGAAGGACCTCAGGCGCACTGCAAGTGGCTTGTCTCTGAACATGCGAAACATCCCAGGATTCTCTTAACGTGACTGGACAATAACACACACACACACACACACACACGCTGTGTTGAGCCTGTCCAGAAGAGGTACTCTGATCACTGCCTACCTGCGCCGGTGGCCCTGCAGGTCGCTCCACAGTAGGGCGGCTCGCCATCTCGGAAACGCGGTCCTGTGCCGTGAGGAGGGCGTCGCCAAGACGGTTTGGCTTTGGCAGTTGAGCAAGCGGAGGTTTCGGAGGCGGCGTCGGAGCCACTGCGGAGCATTTCGGAACAAGCACCAGTCAAACTCAGCACCCGCGAGCTCTCCCGCGCCCGCCCTTGGTCAGCGCTACCCCACGCAGACGCACCTGGTGCGGTCTTACGATTGCTTGGCTCTTGCTCTGGAGGGTGAGAGGCCGGCTGAGCTGCCTCTGGTGGCCTCTCTGCCCGCTCCTCCCCCTCTTCATCAGAGGAGTCAGCCTCGAAAATCGCCTGCCGCAGGAGATGTCAGACACAGCTGGTCAGCCCAGCCTCAGCTTCTGCGTACGCAGTGCGGACCCCAATCATAGTGCAGGACGGCTGCGCAAACCTTGAAGATGTCCATGGGTTTCCCCAACACTTCGGCCTCGGTGGCCGGAGGCGCGATGGTCGCTGCCACAGGTGTAGCAGCGGAGCCCTCTTCTGCTACCGGTGTGCTCCTACTGCCATCCGACTGTCCCAGGCCGAGGCTGCTCAGAAACGCGTCTGCCATCGCCGCCGCGTCTGTCCTCGACGCCACACCCGCAAAGTCCTCATCCGGTTCTGCGCGGTGACTTGGCGACTTGGTACCTGCGGGCGCCTGATCCCGCCCACCTGCGCGAGGCAGAACCAGGGGGCTGAGGGTCCGCATGCAGCAAGCCGGATTGCCTCTGTCGAGGAACCACTTGAGGTCCCGTGCGCACCAGCCACATCTGTCTGAGCAGCATGTGCGTCCGCGTCCGCGGCGGCCGTCTCCGGAAGAGTCAGGTGATCGGTCATGAATCGGCTCCCTGCATTCTCCGAAGGCCGTTGCTTGCCCTGGTGATGGCACAGCAGAGAAAGAGCGTGAGAGGCGGCGCTGCCTCGCGCACTCCTCTCTTCTGACCGCCCTACCGCAACCATGGAGCGCGCATCTATCATGTTGACAGCCGCGCATAGGGGATGGTCGTGCTTTTGGGGAGGGTGTGACGCGCCCCATCCTACAGGCAAGTGGCACCTTGTGCGGGTCTTGAACCCCAAAGCGCTTGCACAGCAGCGGCTCCGGCCACCAGTCTTCCGTGATGCGGACCCCTGCGCGCTGGTTGGGATCGGCTGCCTCGCCCGTACCGCTGCCACTGGCGCTCTGTACCGCTTTTGCGAGGGCGGACGCCTGGATGATGCCACCGCTCAAGAGGGGCCCTTCCTGCGCGGGGGCGGGCAGATCAAACAAGCATACCACCTCAACCCCGAGTGGGGGGGGGCTCCATTCCAGGGGTCGCACAACGGTATCAGGCGGACTATTTGCGGAGGCTGGCGGTTGCAGACAACAGCACAGGTACACGAGCAATGCAGCGCAGGTATGGTATCATCACAGGTGTATGGTACGCCCTGCTGTTCCAATAGCTATCAAGGCGAAGGTGGGTACATTCCTCGCTGCTGGAGGAGGGGTTGTGGGGTTCGGGCAGATGGTACCTCGACAGCTCCGCCACTCGAAAATCGCCTGGAAAATGAGGAAGCAAGGCCGGCAGGCAGCCCAGTTTGTCCAGTCCCCGGGCCAGACCCCTGCCGCAAGCGCACGAGACGGGCGGTGCAGCGAGCCAGGTTAGCCTCTGCACGCTCCGTCGCAAAGTGCGGATGCTTGGGGTCTGCTGGTGGATGCTAGCAAAAGTCACCTGGGCGGCGCCCTGTGAGGAGGCCGTGAACTTGCTGCCCAGTGCCTCCCGCAACACGGCGCGGTCCCCCGGCGCAACGCCAGAGCGCACCGCCGCCGCCCTCGAGGCGGGCGCAGCAGGCGCCGCGCTGGGTGTGGGTGCGGCCGGCCTGGCTGGGAGCACCTCTTCCCCCAGTATCTTGCTCCTATCTGATGGTCGCACTGCTGGCCGGCCAGAGGCGCTGGGAGCTGGCGCAGCAGCTCCCGCAGGAGCGCATGGCGAGGCGGCTCTTCGGCTCTCCACTTGCCACTGGTAGTACGCGGCCCCCGCACCGCCAAACAGAAAAACAAACTGGGGATTTGCAGCCTGCGGACAAATAGTGGATTGTGAACCCATGATGGTCGTGGCGGCAGTAGGGAGGGAGGAAAAGGGGCAGTCCCCCTCCAGGTGGGCTCATCCAACATAAGCCCACATGAGCCCTGCAGTACCTGTCGCTCCTTGGCCATATCCTCAAACATCTTCCCGTTGCGGGCGACAAAGGACGCCAACGTCTCTGCTGCTCGCTTGATCTCTGGGTCCGCAGGGGGCGGCGGCGGGGGCGCTGACGCCTGCGCGAGAGTCGCCACGATGTGTCAGGTCGGTGATGATGCGGTGCCTCTGGGAGCACGCCCCACTGCGATGGGCAGGGTGGGAGTGACCTTTGGGCCTCTGGGGGCCGGGGCGGGCATTGTCTTGAAGAGCGGCCCGGCGAATTTGTGAAACGGCGCAAACATCTGGTGGAATACCAGCAGGCGGCTCAGCGCCGCAGTCTAAGATGAGCAGCGAAGAATGCCCAGTGGTACTGTAAAAGCAGCGACATACCGCTATTTTATCGGCATCAACGGGGCGCGTGTCCCCCAGTTATGTGTGAATAAACATACTATTCACGAGTGCAATGACAAGGCGTTCCGTCCCCAGCCAGTCGAGTTGCCCCCATGTCTGGGCGTACCCTGGGGACTGTCGGGGGCCGGAAATAAGTGCTTTGGGAAGCGGCCCCGGAGTCCATGATGAACCCGCGGATGAGGGAGCTGAGAGCCTTCGCGGCATGTGCTGCCGTGCCGATCTGCTTCAGGGGGTCCTGCCCCTCCAGCCGCGCCGCCGAGTCTCTGCCCAGAGAGCCAAAGAGGAACAGACCCCTCAGTCGGGTACCTGTAGGGTGCCTCGGAGTAAGCCCCTGGGGATGGGGGAGGGGAGGGAAGGGGGGGAGAGGGGGGGGAGCCCCCCCCCCCCCCCCCCCCCGGCCACCCCCCAGCAATGGCTCGCTACGCCGCTGCCAGGAAGGGGTGGGCAAAGCACATTGCTCCATTGCACCCACCGCATCAGGCCAAAGCCTGGCTCATCCTCCTCGCTGAATATCTCCTGCAGTGCCGCGAAATTGGATAAGCACAGCTTGCATAGGCCACATGCCGGTACAAGACTGGGGTGCCTGTTCCAGAGCGGTGCGGCTCCCACCTGATACGCGTCCGCTTTGCTGTCGAGCTCGGTCACGTAGTCCTCCTCCTCGCCGTACGTGTCAAACTCTTCAAGCACCCTGAGTAGCACCGCAGAGTAAGGCCATCTGTCTGTGCCACATATGCCGGCCAGCCACCTGCCAGCGGCCTCATGTGTGTGTGTGTGTGTGTGTTTGTGGGGGGGGGGGGGGGGGGGGAGGGGGGGGGGGGGGGGGGGGGAGGGGGTGCGTGTGTCACCAGGGCGCGCACCCGGTCCCAAACGCCACGCCTCGTCTGCGCTTGGTGGAGGGCAGCCCGGACCCTGAGTCACCCCCACCCCCTTTGCGTTTCAGCGCCCTGAAGTCCTCCGCGTCCTTGTACGGGTCGAATCCAAGGCCATACAGATCCACCTGCATCCGCCGCATCCACAGTGAGTTCCGCGCACCTAGTATGCAATATCTCGTGGGATGCGGCGGGCTGTTTGCTCTGACAAGCAGCTTGCCCCGCCACTCACCTTTGGTTTCAGCTGGAAGATTGGGGTGTTTTCCAGCCCAATGACAGGAGCTGCGCCCCATCGGCTGCCAGCCTCCATTGGCTTATTCCCACTGGCAACGCCAACTCCCCGGCCCTGCCGCCAGCCCATGCGCTGCAGCATCTTCACGCCCCACGAGTCGGAGACCTGCTCAACCAGCTCCTGGATGGGCGCGCCTGCGGAGCCGGGTACCCCGTGTCAGGCGCGCCCGCAGTGCACTAGCCGCGGTCATAGCCCTTCGCCCGGCTGCGTGCCCTGCCCGCACCCACTCGCTACCCGCCCTGCTCGGCGATCGCGGAGCGGGACTCACCCGGAATGACCTGCGGCCGGCCGCTGATATCCTCTGCCAATGCTTGTCGAGCAGCATTGGCGCTGGTGAGCCCGAATGTATCATATGCCTGCTGCGTTGTGACCTGCAGTGAGTCGCAGCCAAAGCATCGCTCAGGGCCCCATATCACATGGCTGCCCCGTCGACACCCATCCGCACCGTGCTGTGCTGTGCTCACTGACAACTAGCAAGCCAAAGCGCTACACTGGACCTGCAGAACGCCCTGCTCCGCCCGCTCATCTTCGTCCAGAAAGTCGTTAACGCTCTGCGTGGTGCTCTTGTGGCGCTCGCTGCGGGAGGAGCGGAACGTCGCCGGCGTGAAGCCCTCCTGTGCGGGGGAGGTGAAGCGGCGAAGGTGAAGGGGACATGAGCTCTCCCGCACAAAAGGTGCACCTCCCGCTGTGCGCTTGAGTGTGAGTGGCCGAGACCGCTCTCGTTGGTCATAGAGGGCGGGCTGCTGTCGCGCAGGTGGGGAGGGAGGCGCAGCAGGGTCGCACTTTGCTCCCGACGGTGTTGTAGTATCCGGCGCTGAAGCCGCCAGTGAAGGCGCCGTGAAATCGGCGGCGCCCCTGCTCATCCGTCGCCTCCTGCTGCCACACGGGCGCGGTCCGAGTCGCGGCGGGGTCTGCCACCGCCTTGCGGTACTGCCCTGCCGCTGTCGTCTCCTCATCCTGCAGCGCGGTGCCCACGAAGACGTAGTCCTCGCCGTCGCTGCTGTCACTCACCATAGCCCCCTCTCCTCTCCTGGCCTCTCCTGTTCGCCTTCTGGGAGTCAATTTCCCGCCCGCTCCGGCCCGCCGCTCTCGGCGGCTCCTGGTAGATATGCGACGCAACGATGCAAGTGTCCTGGGCGCTCGTGTGCCCTGATGCTGATGGGTGGCGCGACTCTGAACCAAACAGCGCACGTTGGCGACCGGGGCTCTGTGGATACCCGCCAGCTGATTAGGTTAGCGACTGATAATCGCGTCCAGCGGCAGCCAAGCCGCAGATAACATTAGCACATGAGCACAAGGTACATCCCTTGTCCGCTCGGTAGAGCGGTCGTCTCGTGTGCGAGAAGTACCGGGTTCGATTCCTGGCCGATGTATTTCGGCAATATCGGCCCGGCGTGTCCCGGGTTTACTCGGTTGATGCATTAGCCCTTCGGGGTTCGAATGAGGCAATGGTCTATGGGCTATGCCAGACCTACGACTGCAGTTGGCGCACGAGGTCAAGTGCTGGGGCGGCTTCGGCCGATGTCCCGGGGCGAACTTTTATTAGCACACGAGCACGATAAGCGGCAAGTCTACCCACGTGAGCGGGTTTTATTGACTTTAGGAAGGCATATAACACCGTACCTCAGGAGCTTTTATTCCTAGAACTGCAAGCCATTGGAGTTACGGGTCATATGCTTACCTTCATTAAAACTTTTTACAGGGATAGTATGGTACGGGTCAAGACAGGGTGGCCCCGGGAACACTATCAGACCCCATACCCATAGAGCGTGGCCTCCGACAGGGATGCCCCGCTTCCCCCATCCTGTTTAACATATTTATTATCGGTATATTCGATGGGGTAGAGCATCCAGGGTGTGATGTACCAGGGTGCACCGACACGTTAGCGGCAAGGCAACCACTAAGGATGCCAGGTCAGTTATACGCGGACGACGCTGTTGGTATCACATGCTCGTTCGATAACCTGCATGCCATGTTCGCCCACTTCTCGCAGTGGGAGGAGGACAATTTTATGGGGTTTGGGGTACTTAAGTGTGGGGTTATGGCATTAGGCCGATATTCCGACGAGACCGCGTTGTGCGAGCAAGCTGCCCGATGGCAGCTTGGGGGGGAACGGGTACCGGTTGTAAATGAATATGGGTACTTGGGTACGGTCATAAAGTCGGATTTAGGTATGCAACACATAGTAGACGACCGGGTTAAGAAGGGTAAACGCGCCATTGAGGCGCTCGATTCGGTATTAGTCGGTGGACGGGGCATAATTCCTATTAATGTGCGTGTGTCGGTCTTTAAAACCTGTGTACTGCCGGTTTTAACATATGGGTGTGAAGTATGGGGCATGAATAGAAGTAGCGGCGCAAATAAATTACAAACCGTACTCAATCAGTGCTTGCGGGCCTCATTGGGGTGGGTAAAAGCTCCCCTGGGGTGGCCACTGCACCGATGATGCGGGAATTGGATATTGCGCCCATAGAGGCTACGGCCGCTGCGCCACGGGCTCGGGCGTTCCTTAAAGCATCCGACTTGAATACATGTATAACCCATTTAGTATATAAGCCAAGTCGGGCGCGCCCTAACACGTGGACATCAGGGACTGTGCGGTGGTTAGATCGACTAGATAGGGCGAACGTAGGGCTAGCTGAGGGGGCGCACCTTCCACTTGAGTGGAGGTCACTAGCCGCGCGCGATGCCGCTAAACTAGTAAAGGCATGGGTGTGGGCGCGTTACGAATCGTCAGCATCGCTAGCACGCAATAAAACCGGGGGTATATATGTCCAGGCGTCTTATGCGTCAAACCCGTTGCCACAGTACGGTGTGGGTGTCCCCGCGGGGGTTGTGGCCGGCTTGCACATTATGATACAATTACGCACCCGAGTATTTCCCACTGCCCGCCGTTTGGCCCGGTTTCATGCCATGCATGAGCGGTTCCTAGAACACTGCCCTGCATGTGGCGGAGGTGAATCTGAGACTATCGAACATATGTTGGTGGAGTGCCCGCGGTGGGGGTATCGCCGTCATACTTTTGGGTTGTTAGTTCCGGAGTTCAGGGATTTTATTAGTAGTCATGTTATTGCGTCAACACCTGAGGACTTGACTGCATGTATTTTGGGCGGGGTCCCCCCCTCCCTTCACGGCGCCGTGGATTTTACTGGGAATGGGAAAATTTTCCGGCTATGGCGTCGGGCCCTCCCTCACATTGCCTTTTTTGTTGCACATGTATCGCACTCCCGAAGTGCTTTGCTCCGCGGGTTGGGACGCCCCAACTCGCATTACTCGAATGGGCCGAGGCCCAAACGGGTAGGCCGGACCGTTCGTGGTCAGTGCCAGGTATTTTGATGGCAGTGTTTTAGACGGTGATCCAACAGTGTTGGAAATTCCGTCACTGGCCTTCAATTAGTCTTGCAGAATGCTTCGGCAATTTGCTTCATGACTATAACGGAGCGTCGCCTACCCAGGGCTTTCCGTGACTGGATTGCTGCCTAAACGGCCGTCGTAGAGACGCTGCAAAGGTTTCACTGGTACCAGTCCTGTCCCGGGGCGAAAAAAAAACACGAGCACAAGGGGCATGAGGAATGATTGCCTCTACCTGTAATGATTGCCCATGATCCCCACGAGTAGCGCTACCTTGCATTTATATCCTTAACCACTAGGAAAGGGTGGCCAAGAGCTCCTTAATTACTTAAAATAATATGTTGAAGAGCAGTATAGCAGTAGGTCGGCACTCTGCGCACCGCGCGCGCGACCATTGATGATAATATGTTGCGAATGCCCCCCCCCCCCCCCCCCTCACCCTGGTCTGTACAAATGTAACATGTTGGCGCTAAATAGTGGCACGGGATTCCCACGGGGTTCTGTTTAGAGCTGTGTTCTTGGGGTTTCCGTATCCCTCTCCGCACCTAGGGTATGCCGGGGTCGACACTAGTACTAAGAAACCGATGTACGGCACTTTGAGTGCCGCCCACGGCGAGAACAGCGGTCACCCCCGTACCCATCAAATCTTAGAAAACCATCACCGTCCGCTAGACTGGACCACTGTCGTAGCTTTTTGTTGACCTCATGCATGCACAAACTGACTCGCAGTTTCGGCGGAGAGTGCGTTGTGCTCGTGCCCCCCTCGGAGATAGTACTAACCCTTCAACCCTCCGGTCACGTTGCTGCTACATGACAAGCTCAAGCCGAGGCTCTTCTTCTCCACGCGGCTCTCTCCCCGACGACCCCTGTGCGATGTATGGCAGCGGCTCGCCTATCGCCCCCAAGATGGTCGACGCCGGCAAGGCGGCGGCTGTCGAGGGCGTCGGAACGGAGGCTATTGAGCAAGACCCAACCGAGGCGGCGCGTCGTAAAACGGAAGATGGAAAATTGAAGCAACTCATCGTGGAGTAGCTCTCCCGGTTCTTCACCACTCAAGAGACTCTTATGCCGCCGGCAGCCGCCGGTGAAGAGGACGCCAATATTCCGGGCGGGAATGAGTCCCGCGCCGGTGGTCAGGACCAAAACGTCCACGCGCCCTTCGCCCCTTCGAGCGAACCACACTACCTTAATTGGAAAACCGCCCTCGCTATGGCTCTGCCCGGTTTCGAGAACGGGATGCCTCCCGATAGTCTGCGACGCCCTGGGCTCTTTCCCATCGCCCTCGGCCGTGTGCTCGAGTACCTGCTTGGTAACCATTGCCTCATAGCAACAGATGAATGCTACCACGCTACGGGGCTTTCATCGCATGCTCAACCGTCGAACTCCGTAATTTGCTGGCGGTGGCATGCGTCACCGAGGGAGTTACTCCGGCCATCAGGCAACGGCTCGAGGCCATCGTCTACAGCATGGAGGCCGTCGACGACGGCCATCGGTTCCGTTTGGCGTACCTCCGCAAGCACTAGGATACGCAGATGCACCACGGCGACACCTTCGCGCTCGACGTTGTACGGGAGCGTTACCTCCGTCCCGGTATCGAGAACTTGAGTCGCCCGAGTTCTCCGAGCTACTGGAGCTCTACAAGGACCGCGTCTACGGCGCCAACATCACGAGCGCCGCGAAAACCACCGCCCGCCAGCGCTTCGGCGGCGCCCTCAGGCGCAACGACCGCGACCGAGACGGGGGCGGCGGCTGCTACGAAGACTTCAAGACTACGCGGCCATGGCGCGAGGCGGTGGCGCCACGAGCCGCCTTTGCAAAGGACGCTAACAAGGACTATGGCAAAAGCAAGGCGAAAGTTGAGCCCCTTTCGGTCGACAAAGCCCAATGATGGAGTGCTCCTCCATGCCGACCCCAAGCTGTTGCGTTTCGTGGAGGACACGCCTCCGGGCGCGCCTTCCAAGTAACGGGGCCCTGGAGTCACCGGCATGAGCGGGACACTCTCACCGTTGACACTCCTACGCGAGCCGTCATATGCACCTTATCCCCTCGCCGGGGTCAACTCCTCCGGCGCTACCATTTCCTTTAACGTCTACATCACGAGTCTACACCGAGCGACTCCCCGTTTCTGGCGCGGGCACAACCTGCCGCGCTAACCGCCCTCTTCGCCCACCGTCAGCGCAGCGCGGCCTCTCTCTGGCCTCTCATGCAGCCAGGCGAGCCAAGTAGTCACGCGACGCTCGCTACGAGGTCAGCGGCTACAGTACCATGCCGTCCTGGCATCAGCTTCGTGCCGCCCCTGGCCATGTCAACACCACCCAACGAGCGCCGCCCTCAGTCCCAGCCGCAGCGTATGGCTCTATCCGGCGTGCCCGCCGCACCACGAACACACCTACCTACTTCATCGCCGACGCCGAAGCAAGGACTCCCTCGAGCGAACTCATGCGAGGTAGCATCGAGACTCTCTACGGCACATGCGGCTGGGGCGCCAAGTTGCTCGATCTGCTGACTGCCTCGCTCACGGCCAGCACATAATCCAACTACGAAGGCAAGGTTCGTCTCTTAGCCGAGTTTTGCATCGACGAGGAAGGCATCACCCCCCTGGACTGCACCGAGTCTACATCCGTCCGCTACCTCACCTGGATTGCGGAGCGCGGCACCATAGGTGCCGGCTCTCTCTCCAGCCCTACCTCTTAGCCATCAACATCTTCCTACGTCCCACCGGTCGGGATGATGCCCCGGCCGCCACCAGCCCAGCCATTGGCGACATGAAGCAAGCTGCGAGCACTGCAAATCCGTCAGCTCAAGACTAGCGAGGAGCTGCGGCGCGCCCCCCTTCCCTTTGACGTCATCACAGACATCCTTGACGACCTTGCTACCCTTCCTATGGCCACCCCCGGCTACGGCACCATCCTCCGCGCTGGCGCCGCGGTATATATGCTCAACATTTATGTTTTACTCCCGTGGCGCGAGTCTAGCGTCTCCTGCCGACTCCACGACATGGCTGTGGACACCCACAACATCACCCTTTTCGTCAACCGCGAGAAGGGGGGGCATAGCAAGCGTCGATACGGCTTCAAGCCCATGCTGCAAATCCATGCCACCGCCGTGCCCGCGTGGACAACCCTTCTCCGCCGCTTCATCGCTTACCGCGACGCAACGTCCCGGGCAGCCCCCTCCGCTAAACAACCGGATCGATTCCGGGCGCTCCCTAGCGACATGGCTACTCCGCCCCTCACATAGAACGCCTCCACCCTCGGCGACTTGTTCACGCGGGCCGTCGCACGCACCAATCGACCAGAAAAACCGAAAGGGAAACATAAAACCACCGCCCATGGGTAGGCCATCAACAACGGCGAGTGCGCTTGTAGACGATGACCCAGGTCATAGCAACACAGGGTGACGAGCGACGCGATGCGGGCGCAAGAGCACCATCACGTGCCGCGCGCACCGCCGCGGACGACCCCGCCAAGAACGTTGTGTGCATGCGCCATGTTGATGAGCAAGGAGAAACGGCGGCGCCACGCAGACAAGAGATGGCCGATTTTTTGGCCAATGTGCATGTGGGTAGCTTTTGCGACCAAGAAGGCCTCAGCTTGCGGGGCCAGCGAGCCGAACTTGGAGAAGGCGAAAGGAACAAAGCGAAGCATGCCGGCGGCGTTTCGGACACTCTCATCATGCTTTTGGATTTTGTGGCGCTCTGCACATAAGTATTAGCCTTTGTATTATTAAGGCTAATACTTACCGTACAAACGCAAACCGCCTGCGGATATTTAACCCTTTTGACCCCCGTGAAAATGAAAACTATTCTAATGTAGAAATTATGAAGAATATAACACGCACACATCAAGAATACTCCGACACGAATGTGTTGTCCGTATGAGGCCAACGAGATGGCCGAAACAGAGGCGGGAATTTATGTTTTGTCCTTTTCCATGTGGTAACCGTCAAGCGTCCGTCAAGGATCCGTCATCTATTCGTGTTGCCTAATTCCGGTGGTGACCACCTGCATAATCGCTGAAATTAAAGGAAGTGTGTTTCTGCTATTGCTTTCACAAGCAACACATGCTTAAGGCTTGCGCCCATCGCCCCGCGCCTATCTTCGCAGTTGTGGATGGTGCTGGGAAGGCCACCCAAGATCCCTTGCCGCCTGCGGGCGGCCCTTCATATAATAATGCCACTTTTAAAGGTACCGAAACCCCCCGGCCGAATATCGTCAGGATGCATCTCAATGATATAGCATCGCCTCTGAAATGATCCACTTCCTGCTCATTTAAGGCTTAAGCTCTCTACTCTCGCGCGTCTTGCGGTCGCATACGATACTGAGCAGGCCGCACCCCGCTCCCGTTGGGGTTGCCGGCAGCCCAACACCTGTGGAAGCCAGTGCTACAGGTACCGAAATGACCCATGCCACACCAGGTCGATATGAATCTCACCGAAGATTGCAGTGACTCTGTAATGATCCAACTCCGGCTAAAGGTTGTAGCCCTCTACCCGCGCTGGTCTCGCAGTTGCATAAGATATTGAGGAGCCCGCCCAAGGTCTCCCGCCGCCTGTTGGCGGCCCTTCAGCGAATGATGCCACTGCTACATGTACCGAAAACCCCTTGCCGAATATGGGCAGGATGCATCTCAATAATATTGCATCGCCTATGAAATGACCCAACAGCTGCGGAAGCCATCGATACAAGTACCTAAAACCCCCTGCCAAACCGGGTGGGTATGAATCCAAAAAGGCACTGGCTCTGAAACGATCCAACTTCGGCTCAAGGCTTGAGCCCTCTACCCTCGCTTGTCTCGCAGTTGCAGTAGAAGATGCGCTGAGGAGGTCGCACCTGCTCCGGTTGGGGATACCCCCGGGCCATCGGCTATTGAAGCCAGTGCTATAGGCACCGGAAACGCCCCTGCCTAACCGGATGAACATTATAAATCGCGGACGCTTTGAAATGAAAGAAATCACTATGGTTTTTTTCTTAAAAATCCTCAGCAATGCTTCCATATGATACCTTCAGAAACCATTAAACTCACTCTTGTGGCTTAAGCCAGTATACCGGGCTGAAATCGCTGCTTCGCCCCTTTGACAGGTCAGCCGACGCGCCCTGCCCATGTGAAGAGTGCCAGCGGGCGCCAGGCTGCTGTACCTCAAGCATAAAGTAAGTAATGTTGTATCCGTGCTGATTTCTTATCATGCTGATTTCTTCCTCTTCGTGGACTTACAATTATTGTCGCGTGAGACACCTTGGGATGTATAGTGTTCCCCGTATATATATATAGCTAGCCAGTGCAATACCGTTTAAAAGCTCAAAGGTCTCTGGCCACTTCGGGTCTACCTCGTTACCGACAGTGAGAAGGAGGAAAGGGCGACCAAAGTGTCTCTCCTCCTGCATGAAAGCAGGAAATGGGAAGTCGACGGCTTCATCTATCTCCTCCAGCTTCCCTAAGACCACGAGCGGTGATGTGGTTCGCCTGAGCCTTATCCAGCCGGCAGCCCTAAACTGATGTATTAGTCGATCTGGTGAAACCCTAAACCCCAACGGCATGGTACCAAGTCCTTGAAAGTCTGAGTTTGGGGATAGTTGCCGCCTTGGCTTTTTGTTGACAACTAGGCTTCATCTGGGGAAAAGTCGCAATATCTAGTGAAATTGGTCCAAATACGTACGCTACTCGGAAAATACCCATTTAATGGGGGTCAAAACGGCGGCGCTAAAATGGTCGCAATACCGAGTGAAATTTCAACACAGTCGAAAAGTACAAGGCAGCCACTTTTGCGAATATCATCGCGATAATCGCGCCGCGGTCACAAACTATATTATGTACTTTTTCCGACGCCTCTCTCAACATCCCACCACAAACGGGTGGTGGCTAGAGGGCCACCCCGTTCCACGCCAGCGTAGATTGAGCCTCGTTTCTATAGACCCCTTCTTCTTACCTTCTCGCTCCTCCTAGTTGGCCGCCTGGCACGCTACCTTTGGCGTGCGGCGACGGAAATATGGATGAGAACGAGGCATACTACCGCCGTGGCGGGGCCGGGGAATTGAAGGGCGTGCTCATGTTTTTGGACGATATTGGCCATCTCCTACCTCCAAGCGAGTTAGTTGAGTCGCTGAAGCAAAAAAAAAAGCCGTGCGAGACGCAGTGGCAGCAGTGGGTTCCGTGCATGTTCAGACAGTATCACTCAGCCTCGTCATGAGCAAAGTACCGTGCTGCCTATGTGTAGTCAGGTAACTACGCTTCTGATCCGCGCACAATTTCCGCGAACCCAAGCGCGAGTATGGGTGGCACATGCTCCCGTGCCAAGCGCGTGTTGGAGTCCTTCTCAGACGACGAGGCAACCGGCCCTATAGTTGCCCCTTGTCGGCGGAGGCGTGTCCGGTATACGTGGACGCGGCTTGGCGAGGCCTACACGTTCCCCAAGCGGGAGGACAAAAAGGATGCCGTGAAGTGGCTACCCGATGTGTGGGCACTTCGTCATACTAGGGCCAAGAACTCAGTGGCACGACCTCCCCATCGTGATAACACAGGTCAAGCATTAGCTCATAGGCCTTGCTAACCTAACTCTCAAGCAATTTGTCTATCGGTTGTGTACTGCACGTCCTCCGCCGGATGTGGTGCCTACCTCCGTGTGGCGCAGAGCAATGTCGCAAAGTTGTGACAAGTACAACGTGACGACTGCCGTAACGCGCCTCACGAGCATGCTGAGGTATATGACAGCCAAAGTGCCACAGAGCGTAAAGGCTGTCATGCGGCCCTTCATCATGTCGGACACGCCTGGCCGAGCAATTGCCAAGCTGCCTCGTGAGATGCGTGAGAAGATCCGGGACTACGACGGCTTTCAGACGGCCGTAATAGCTTGGAAAAAGTTCTTGTTGGGGCTACTTAAGGGTTGCACAACGATTGATTTCGCGGACGTCTCCGAGTCGGCATTTGCGCCTATCCTTAGCGCGGATATGGCACCGGTAGGTGCTGGGGAGTCTGTGGGCGAGGTGCCACACAACAATCTCGTCGTCTTTGACATCGAGCCTTCCGCCGTTGCAGTTTCTTTCAGTAGCGAAGGGTTTCTTCGCAATCTCCGTCGTGCGGAGCTATCCGACTTGTCAGTCTTCTTGGTCACAGACAGCACTCACAAGATTCACTACAAAACGTGGATGCTTCTCCCCGTGGGAACATACTCAATCGAGTATGACCCCGACAAGAAGAACCTTGTCCACCGTTACCGGCATATCTTCTTTGCTTTTGCCGCAAGCGAGAGCGGGGCCTCCGTAAGCTTCCTTTTCACTCCCTTATTTGCAGCGCACCACCAAATCCACGGCACTACTGTCCCCGTTGTGAAGTGCGTCGTCAGCGACAAAGGCACCGGCATCCATGCGGCTATTCGCTCCACGCTACCCGATGCTCAGGTGAGGGTGCATGCTGCCTTTCGTAGTTGTGACACCGAATTCCGCTATTTCTCGCGTGCCTAGCACCCCCCCCCCCCCCCCCCCCCCCCCGGAAAAAGGGCGATTATTGAGTCAAAATGGGCACATTTCTGGACTCAAAATTGCACCCCCCTTCACTCAATATTGTACCCCTTTTGGGGGGTGCAAATTTGAGTCCAGCCTAACACTGTACGAATGTACTGTGAAACTGGCCTTTGACACATTCCTTTTCTTGCCAACACTGTATGAGGTACTGTTCAGTGAAATGTGCCTGCACTATGTACTACACGCCTGTCCACCGCCCTTTGACGAGATGCGTCGCTACCCTTCCACGCTAACCGTTTTCTTGTGGCCTCGAATGCTACGCCGCCACTGTGCTTCCCACTCATCTACCCCTCGCAAGCTCCCTCGCGCTTGTATTCTTTGAGGCATCTGAACGCTTCTCGGTGCACATAAGCATGGCAGACCGTCCTGGCAGAGCAAAACGCACATCTGCCCGCTTGCAGAGTCCTGTGGCGGGGGCATATGCGGCTGCAGTTGGCTTTGACCCAACGAGCAGGGCTCTCGACACACTGCTAGTGACCCCCATGGCGCAAGATTCTCCGCAGATGCACTTGCGTTCCGGCAGGAGGGCGTCTCAGGCGCCAATACCCACGACCGAGAGCGGACCGCTATGGCCTGGGGCCGGAGATTCGCAGCCTTCGCCTCGCCGCGAGCCTCAGCCTGACCCCCAGCCTCAAGGTGTGCCACCTTTGGACCCTCTCCTTGGAGCGATTCCAACGGTACGCGGACTCGCATCTTCGCTCGCATCTCTCATCAGGGCGCCGTGGGCTGCGTTAAGCGCACCTCGCCGTCGCGCATCTCGACATGAGTGGTGACACCCGCCCCGTTTCCCACCCGTTTCGTGTTTTCGTCCTTGTCTGCCAACGACCTCTTAACACCTCATGCACGATCCGCAGTACCCGATGACCTCAGACTGCAAGGGAGGGGCAGGGACGAGAGCACGGTGAACATGCGGGGCCTTCTTGGCCTCTGAAGACCACCGGCTTGTGTACAACGAGTTGCGGGGGATTTGCAACGAGTATGTCCAAGAAGCTCACCGGCAGATGCAAATCTCGTCCCCTGGTAAAATGGCCCGGCAAAAGCCCTCGTCATGGCAGACCCGGAATGCGGCTCGGGTCCTGCCCATGTCGACGGCGTGGCAAAAGGGGGGGGGGGGGGGGGGGGCTGCTCCTTATCATCTTTCTCAAGTGCTGCGCGCCACTCACTGCCGTCATGAGGGGGCGAGATGTGACAATTGTTGACGCCTTGAAGTTGGTCGTCGGACGAGATTCGGCGAGTGTAAGGGCGCATCTCTCGGAGCACCTCGGCAAGCAACGTGGGTTCGTGTATGCGAGACAGCGAGAACCATGGCGGCGGCGAGAGATGCGGCAGTGGAACCCGGAGGCCCACATTGGAGACGACGGGTACGTCCTCCCGGACATCAAAGCAGCGGTGGCTGAGGCCACCGCTGGCACGACTGACGAGCAAGAGATGCGGAGGGTGGAGAGACTTTAAAGGTAGAGGGTGGGATTACCCGCATCTCCGCAGTGGGCGGGGCAGGTGAACGCTCGCATCTCTCGCGTACAAACCCGTGTAATGTCGCTCCTAGCTCTTGTAACGCTGCCCTAGGCAAGGAGCCCTTTGTCGTTGTCATGTCGCCTTGGTTCACTCACCTGACTTTGCTCCTATAGCTGCTGGCGGCCTCCAAGGCGGAAATCTGTCGCGTGCAGATTCCGAGCACCTACTTGACGCAAGGGCCCCTCCCGCAAATGGACTACCTCGACAGCCTGTTGACAACGGGTCGTGTACTTTTCATCGCGTCAAAGCACCCAAGAAACCCCGACACCAACGGACGCGCCTTGTGGTTGGTCGTCGGAAGAGATTCGGCGACTTAAAGGACGCATCTCTCGGAGCACCTCGGCAAGCAACGTGGGTTCGTGTCTGGTCGTGTCTGGATTCATGCAGCTTGAAATTCGCTGCCATAGCTCCCTGGACAATACCTCATGAATCATAATCAACGATCATAACATATCATTCTCAACCGCAGATTAGAGTTGAATCGACTCCAATTCGTCGATTTCACAAACCGCACTTCCTTTGCTAGCCGGCCGGCGCAGCGCGGCGCCAACGCGCCGCGGCCGGGGCAGCGGGGCGCCAACGCGCCGCGGCCGGGGCAGCGGGGCGCCAACGCGCCGCGGCCGGGGCAGCGGGGCACCAACGCGCCGAGGCCGGGGCAGCGGGGCGCCAACGCGCCGAGGCCGGCGCAGCGCCGGCGCCAACGCGCGGCGGCCGGCGCAGCGCGGCGCCAACGCGCGGCGGCCGGCGCATGTTGGTGATTCATGCAGCCCCGCATACTAAATGGTTTGCAGCCATCCAGGCAATCAAACCATGCTTGAAAGCAGCCTCTGCGGTGCAGCGCTGCAGCAATCTGCGGGGTGCCGCCAGCAAATATCAGGTACTAGCCGTACTGCCTTGCAATCTGCATAGTATCGTCAAGCCGGTGCGTGTTCATATCCCTTTCATGCCATGCAACCCCGCATACGAATTGGTTTGCAGCCATCTAGGCAGTTAAAGCATGCCTAAAGGCAGCATCTGCGGTGCAGCGATGCAGCAATCTGCGGCGCGCCGCCAACAAATATCAATTATCAGCCCTACTGCCTTGCAGTCCGTATAGTATCGTCAAGGCGGTGCGTGTTCATATCCCTTCTATGCCATGCAGCCCCGCATACGAATTGGTTTGCAGCCATCTAGGCAATTAAAGCATGCCTTAAGGCAGCATCTGCGGTGCAGCGATGCAGCAATCTGCGGCTGCCGCCAGCAAATATCAAGTATTCGCCCTACTGCCTTGCAGTCCGTATAGTATCGTCAAGGCGGTGCGTGTCCACATCCCTTCTATGCCATGCAGCCCCGCATACTAAATGGTTTGCAGCCATCTAGATAATTAAAGCATGCTTAAAGGCAGCATCTGCGGTGCAGCGCTGCAGCAATTTGCGGCGTGCCGCCAGCAAATATCAGGCATTAGTGGTACCGCCTTGCAATTATCTGTATAGTATTGTAAAGCACATGGGCAATTAAATCCGCTTTTTGTCATGAAAATCCTCATACTGGAAGGTTGCCGAGCCAACTCTTTACCCCCCACCGTCTTGGTCGACGACCGCTACTACCAGGTCGTAGCGGCGCCGCGTCAGGCTGGCGGGTCCTCTAAGCCCGCATCTCAACCACCGCCACCGGGGTCCGGCGGAGATGGCTCCCAAAACGGCGCTGCAGCAGGTCTCTTGATAGAGCTTCGAGCAGCTCCGCCCCTCCCCCGAGCAGGCTTGGTCCCTCGGAGACTGCCAAGCCGCCGAGTGAGCCTCATCCTTCGAGTGCGACGAAGCGCCCGCACGGTGCGTTGAGCACGGGAGGCAAGAGCAGCTTGTCGCCCATTAAGCTGCGCAAGAAGCATTCCAAGAAGAGCGGGCCGAGTCCTCCTTCAAGATGGCGATAAAGTTGGAGGACGACGACCCTTCCAGGCGCCTAAGCCGAAACGCGAAGCCACGTCAAGCCGTCAGGCGCCTTCGGGTGCCGCTGGTGGGAGTCGTAGGGCCACATCTCCCCGTGGCGGTGCCGCATCTCCGCCTCCCCGACCCTCATCTCCGCCTATGGAGGCAAGAGCAGCAGCTTGTAGCCCATTAAGATGCGCAAGAAGCATTCCAAGAAGCGTGGGCCGACTCCTCCTTTAAGATGGCGAAAGAGTTGGAGGACGACGACCCCTTCCATGCGCCTAAGCCGAAACGCGAAGCCACATCAAGCCTTCGGGTGCCGTTGGTGGGAGTCGCAGGGCCACATCTTCACGTGGCGGTGCCGCATCTCCGCCTCCCCGACCCGCATCTCCGCCTAAGGAGCCCTCATCTCGGGACGCGAAGCCCGCACCGCCGCTTGCGCCGACATCTCCTCCCAACGCCGCGTCGCTGTCAGCAGGGTTCAGAGGTAGCATCTCGTTGCGACGAACACAATCTCTGAGGTCGGCGATAGACTCGTAGGCCCGGAGCGTCTTCTTTGCGCGAATGAGGCTCGATTTCCAGGCTTGAAACGCCAGTCGCCACGCCCTCGCGTCCGCAATCTTCCGAGGTGAGGCGGATAGTACTTTACGCGAATGAGGGCGCGAAGAGGACACGCCGATGTGCCATTTTTAGCACTCTCGCATAGTATTGAATTGCACCTGAAATGTGACCGAAAATGGGTACATATCCCAGCCTAAGCGATGACGTGGGGGGCACATTTTTGAGTCCATGAATTGGACCGTTTTGACTCAAAAATGTGCCCTGTACCCCAACCCCCCCCCACGCCTCCCTCCACAAGATGGCGTCTTGCCAGGTCCATGTATACCTTAAGTTCAGGTGGAAGAAGGGACGAGTGAGGGACAATGGCCGAGATGTTGCCGTTGTTGTCGACACCAAGAATTGGTGTTTAAGACCCTTAAATACGTGTGCGGTTGGTGTGGAGTTCATTCACGAAAGCCGTACGGTCGAGCAAGCCCGGGCTTTGGCCGACATCGGCATATGTATGTGGAAAAATGGGTGAGAATCGCGCCGCCCGTTAGTTCCACGAGAACTACCTTGGCGACAATCTGGATTGGACAGTCACTGCTAGTGGTGGCGTCGGGGTCCCGGCACGTATCAATCCCCATGAATTTTGGCACAAGGTTGCGAATGCTGAGCTCCTTAGTCTTCGTCAACCCACTCACACTATGGTGACCGTGCATCTGCCGGACTTCATCGTGACGCAGATCATCGGGCATGGGGGAAAAGCACTCTCCCTTGACTTCGGCAAGGAGCTTGCCCAGCACGAGCACGAGGCTATGGACTACATAAGCGAGCCGCGGTCGTAACGCGAGTGGGAGGGCGCTATGTACCTTAATGCCGACTTGTACAGCGGCTACCGCTCAGAATTTCGGAGTGTGACACCGACGACGCCCGCCAGAATTTACCACCGAAGCTTGGCGGAGGACTTCAACCCTGGCACCATCTGTCTTCGCGGGCCCTTCGGAGGGGGTACCACTCCCCTCACCGTATCGCGTTCAATAACGGGGTGCCAATCTACGACTGCAAGGGGTTTTGGAGCAACGGTATCTGCGGACACTCTCTCCTTTGAACCGCGTTGCGGTCCACCACCGAGATGGCGAGATTGCGAAAGCTTGTCGAAGCTCTGGGCGACCGGAGAGTACCGGGGCACCGACTCCGCCACGCCACTCCTGGCCATTAGCATCAACCCCGAGATGGTGTCCCCGCTCCCTGACGATAAGGTGTGGGCGAGGCCGCGGCAACGGTCGTTGTGGACGCGGCAGTGCCTACCCCCCCCCCCCCCCCCTCCCCAAAACTCTAGATGCAGATAATAATAGTGACAATTCTGTTTTCGGCCGTACATTAGAAAGTTGTGGAATCATGGCCGCAGTTGGTTTCACAAATTAAATGCATTATCTTTGCTAATGCGGGCGGGCAGCTGGTCGCCAACGCTCCGTGGCCGGGGCAACGGGCCGCCGACGCGCCGCTGCCGGGGCAGCGAGCAGCCGCCAACGATGCACGGATGGTTTGCTTGCACACCTGGATCCACAACACGATAGTCTTGCATGCAACCTAGGACATGCCGAGGCCCGGTGAGGGGGGGCAGGCTCGCCACGCCATGCAAGGACGCAATGATGTACTCCGGGAGTAGCACATGCACAACGGTCCTCAGTGTAGTCGTGGTTTGGAAGCACAAGGTGATGACTTGTTAGGACTACACCTAACCCTGCACTATACCCACATAACCACTTAGCTCATATTATTGTCATTTCCTTTATCATATCACTACCTGCCGTACTTCTATAACTTGTACTGTAACATGTACGCATACCATTTATCATTATAAATCCCAATCACCGATGCTACTACTAACAGTCCCCAATGCTGATACTGACATTCCGCGATACTGTTACTAACATTCCCCGATGCTGCTACTGACATTCCCCGATGCTATATTTCCTCTATGCCCAAGACTGACCGCTGAACTGCTCTGCCGCTGCTCTGCCTATGTGCTGCTGACTGCCGATAAATAGCTGAACCAGCTGATGATCCTGTAACATTCGATACTGTTTCCTCACAACCTTTGCCTTCTTGCCTCTAATTGCATTAGGGCATTACTGTACCTCACATTGGTTTCGTTCGAGCTCTGGTTGAAGATCCCCGCCGCGCTTCCACCGCGTATGATCCCCCCCCCCCCCCCCCCCTCCGCCGCCATCGTGAACGACCAGCCTGTCACTGCCGCCGCCGCTGCCGCTAACCATCGAAGTACAGATTGATACCGCCCGGTGGCCCGTGTAATCCGGGCCTAGCTGGCCAAACCAACAACCCGCGCCCTAGCCACGGACATCATCCACGCATCGCCAATGGACGTAACTTCGCCCCCCCCCCCCCCCCCCCCCCCGCCGCGCCCGCACTCTTCCCCTGCCAACGACATCCCTACCGATCGACGCCGTCCGAGCCTTCCAGCGGCTACCCTGGACACTCTTCGTTGCCACCTTGAAACTGTCGACGCTGAATTCGCCGCTATGGCTTGGCCGGATATTGCCGTTATGCTGAAACGTGCTCTGGCTATAGTTAAGTAAGCCATTCTGTTGTAGTCTGCCCTGAGACTAACCTCGCTCACAAAAGCTTGGCAAGCTAAAGTGGCTGCCACCGAAACCTCTAAGGGTCTTGAGGCCATGAACCTGAATGACCAATGACGGGTTGGGGCGGAGTATGCTGTCAGCATTCAAATTATAATTCAATCGAATTTGTCCCAGCTCCGCCGTGTTATCCCCCGACCTCTGAGGTCCGATCTCCAATGGCACTGAATCCGGACGAGAATAGCCCAGCTACCGCCGCCCTAGTGGCTGATGCGCACGCTGCGGCCTCCTCGGTATTGCCCACCGAGTCGTACGAACCAGAGTCGCTCACCAGCGAGCAGGTTCGTAGGTCCACGTCTGCCTCTGACTTTGCCATCCCTGCGGATAATCCAACCGAGGGCCTGTCTCGTACTGAGAAACGTTCTGCTATTCGACATTTCCGCCAACGCCAGTACGCTAAACAACGGCGGGCTAAAAAGAATATCAACCGACCACCTGCCTGCCCACCTGACTCTATTCGTTTTGATAAAACTGAAATGTCTCGACTAAATTCTGAATATGGTCCCATAACTCTGGACGCTTGTGCCTCTGCGTTTGACGCTGTTTGCCTTGAGTAATGCTCTAAAGATAAACCCTTTACCTCCGCTTGAGCTATTTGTCATACTGTACTAATAAATCCACCATACGACGAATCAATATTGCCAATTCTCGAACATTTTGAGCCTCAACGCGGGGAATCACCTTATGACACCCGTGCTATAATCGTTTTGCCCCGCGGGTCTTCTGACTTAGGGAAATCTTGGACCCCTATACTGAAAAGTATTCCTACCCCGCGGGTACCTGTTCTACATTGCCACATCTGCCACTGAGGAATTGCCAATGCCACCCACACAGTGGATAGTTGACGTACACCTCGCAGATAGCACCATCGAAGAACGTGAGGCTGCTGCCATAAATTATGTCATGGCCACTGAGGACTACAAAGCCCCCAGCTACGAATCTCAAGGTAGGACATACATCCCGCGTGCCCGGGTCAAGTCGCACCAACCCCGCTTTAAAACAGAAAGTCCTTTATAACGTCTATGAACGACAACAATCTGCTATTACGCAACCGACCCTAACTGAACATCCTGCTTTACCGCCCGCTACTATGATACTCGTTAAGCGGCGCTACCCTTAGCTTTATTGATATTGATAGTTATGTCCGCCTAAACAAATTACCCACTCAACCTCTAAATAATAAAATACGGGTCGTCATGGCTGATGATCGCCTGTCTCTCACGGCTAAATCATGCACCCTCAAGTTGAATATAAACGGTTATACGGCTACAATTGAATTTATCATTACTACATTACATAACTCGATCAACTGTGTACTGGGCATGTCCTTCCTAAAAACGCACAACCCCGATATATTGATCAGCCAACCGGTACATTAACTTTCCCGATGGCAGTGAATAATCTGCCCTACTCAGTCCCGCGAATCTTACGTCGACATCGTTCACACTAATGCTATGGCTCGTGCGATAAAACGAAGAGATCCGAATACTGTATTTTTTTCTGCGCAATTATAAAAGAATATGACGCTACTAGTAATGCCCTTTGGCCTCACAAACGCCCCTCTGCCTTCCAACGCTGGATGAACCATGTTCTACAGCCTTACAAAAACACCTTGATCCTCGTTTACCTTGACAACGTTTTAATTTTCAGCAACTCCCTCGACGCACCTCAACCATCTTCACATCACACTCGGCTTACTGGCGCAGAATGATATACGACTACGGTTACCTAAAATGCTTTTTCGGTAAAACACGAGCTCGAATACTTAGGGCACATGGTCAGCAAAGTTGGCCTACGTCTCTCTACATATAAAGTCTCCGCCGTTAAAAAGTAATCCCCGTCAGCAGGTCCAGCAGTTCCTTGCTTGGCTCTTGCAATTTGTACCACCGGTACATACACAAATACTCTCACTTAGCTACACATCTTTACGACATTACTCGCAAAAAGAAAATTTCGAGTGGGGCGTACGTCAACACACTGCGTTTAATGCAGTGAAACACGCGCTTTGCTCTGCCCCTGTACTAATGAATGAGTCCTAAGACCGGTCCTGACGCGGAATTCGTCATATCCACGGATGCCAGTAAATACGCTTTAGGCGCCGTTCTTTTACATAAAGACGATTCCAACAGATTACGCCCGTGCGCTTACTTTGCCAAAATACTACAACCTGCTCACACAAATTATCTATTGGGTGTTGTGCGCACGCTTAAAGTATGGCGCTGCTATGTCGAAGGTGCTGCTAGCATTACAA
Organism: Tetraselmis striata; assembly: GCA_006384855.1. NCBI lineage: Eukaryota > Viridiplantae > Chlorophyta > Chlorodendrophyceae > Chlorodendrales > Chlorodendraceae > Tetraselmis > Tetraselmis striata. The sequence goes on from VCJN01003570.1 coordinate 82,212, forward strand.
TAATCACTTATCATGCCACCTTACGTCATTTACCAACTCAAGATGCCCTCGGCCGCCGCCACGCCCTCGCTCTGGCTCTCTGACATTTCACCTTATCTTGCCATCTAGACACGCACTCAAAAACCTATTCTGTCAATACTTTACCGCAAAGGTAGTCAAAATGAAGCTGACGCCCTATCCCGCCGACCTAATGTGCGAAGTAGAGGATATGCATGGTTTTCTCTCGTCTATGTGTCACCTGCAAGTTGACTCCTCACTGCTTAACCGTATTCGCCACGGCTATAGCATTGATGCAAATTATTCAGGCCCAGTATTCATGTCGATGTCAACTTTGACTCTACCGGTAACCTTTATTGGATGGCTGATAAAGTATCTGCATACCTGCTGCCGATAAACAAATCATGCACTCTATAATACACGAATATCATGATATTGCTGGATACCCGGACGCCCGACGCACTTTACTCAAATATTTCAAAAACGTTCTGATCGCCACGCATGAACAAAGATATATAAAAACAAATACTGCAAACATTGCTCCACCTGTCAACGCATTATGGCTTCTACCCACAAACCACCCGGTATATTATTTCCGTTACCAATAGCCTCTCGACCTTGGGATATTATTTCAATGGATTTTATTACATGCCTCCCTTTACACGACGGCTATGATGCTATTGCAATCTTTGTCCGCACCTTTTCGACACAAGCCCACTTTATTCCCTGCGACATGTCTATTGACGCTCCCCAATTGACCAAACTGTTTCTAAATAACATCTACCGTCATCACGGCCTGTGCCGCACTATCATTTCCGACCGTGATCCCCGTTTTACCTCCGCATTTTGGCAATCCTTATTTCGCTCTCTCAAAACAAAGTTAAAACATCCCATCTTCATATATACCACCCTGAAACTGACGGCCAAACTGAACGTACCCACCGCACTGTTGAACAAATACTTCGCGCTTTTGTGCATACAAATCATGACGACTGGTTGAATGCCCTATCTCTTGCTGAATTCTCATATAATAACTCCACCCACTCCGCCACAAATCACACTCCCTTTGAAGCCGTGTATAGCCTAAATCCGTCAACCTCTGCCAGTCTCTTGCACCAAACCCCAAATACTAACCACCCACACCTTGACCTCTTATACATACTATACATGATACTCATGCCCTTATAACCGAACAACTGAAATTCGCCGACGAATACCAAACAGCTTATGCAAACAACCGTACCCGACCAGAAGAAATTTTTCGAGGGTGATAAGATATGGCTATCCACTGAACATCTCCTATTACGAAATCAACCAACCAAAAAATTCCGTCAACGTTATACTGGCCCCTATCCCATTGTTCGTAAAATTTCACCTCAAGCTTACCACATAAGTTTACCCCCCCACAATGGAATGCCACCCTGTGTTTCACATTTCCCGCCTTCGTCGGTGTCACTCCCCTGATGTTCCACCCGACACTGTCGCTGGTCGAACTGCTATGCCAGCAGATGAACTTATCATAGATCGAATCCTCAACCACCGTACGTATCGAATATACACAGCGTACGTATTCAATGAATTGCCGTATTTTTTAGGCTTACACACCCACGACTGCGCAAGCGTTACGAAATACGCCCGTTTTAAACCTAAAGGCCAAACCTGGAAAATGGAAAGGGGTTGCGTTGTTGTAAATCGTGTTTTTGGAACAAAGGTCGGGATGTCTAGATGTTATTAGAAGGTAATAACCAAATTCGGGTTTTAGATGTATCAGAATATTACACGAATTTATCACGGACCAACTTTAAAAAAAACGGCTATTCGCCCAATACGTACGATGTGTAACAACAATAACCTTGACTACTCCCGCGGCCCTGCGCTTCTGTTCCTAGTCCGTTGGCAAGGCTATGACGGATCCCATGACTCATGGGAACCATATTAAAATCTTCGTCGTGTTGATATGCTACTCCTATATGCAGACAAATCTCAGCCCCTGCGTGACTTATTCCACACACAACACTACCGCAACTTGCATTCCAAATATCCGGCCCGCTTCCCCTTGAAAATACCGTAGCTATTTTTTCCGTGAGGGGAAGGAATGTTAGGACTACACCTAACCCTACACTATACCCACATAACCACTTAGCTCATATTATTGTCATTTCCTATATCATATCACTACCTGCCGTACTTCTATAACTTGTACTGTAACATGTACGCATACCATTTATCATTATCAATCCCAATCACCGATGCTACTACTAACAGTCCCCAATGCTGCTACTGACATTCCCCGATACTGTTACTGACATTCCCCGATGCTGCTACTGACATTCCCCGATGCTATATTTCCTCTATGCCCAAGACTGACCGCTGAACTGCTCTGCCGCTGCTCTGCTTATGTGCTGCTGACTGCCGATAAATAGCTGAACCAACTGATGATCCTGTAACATTCGATATTGTTTCCTTACAACCTTTGCTTTCTTGCCTCTAATTGCATTAGGGCATTACTGTACCTCACATGACTTGTGTGCCAGGGGTGTACACAATGCGGTATGCCGATTTGACACACGACGATGAAGTGCACACTGGGGGCGTGTCGTAGATTCTTGCGGCTTTGACAAAGGCTTGAGCCAAGTGCGCGCCGGTGCGGACGCTAAAATTGTAGGCCGAAGGGCCTACAACCTGCTTCATTGCCTCGTCTCGTCTTGGCGTCCTCCTCAATCAAGCCATGTAAGGCCGTACGCAATCCATGAGGTCAATCACGGCGGCGCTGTTCCACGCGCGCTGTCGTTCCAGGCGACGTGAAGACGAAGATTCGTTGCTGACCAAGTCACCTTCCATACCTCGTTTCACCGTATTACCTCGGGGAAGCCGTAGTACGCCACAAATTTGTATATTAAGTTCCCCGTTTGTATAAGTTCCCCGGTCGACCCGACCATATGACCCCGGAACTTATCTTGACTAGGGCGCTCAGTGGTAGAGCGAGTGACTACGAGTATGTAAGTCGGCAGCTCGAGCCCGGTCGGGCCGTTAGAGCTTAGTCGTCACTGCATATTCGTACCGGTACTCCTGTCTCATCTCGTAACAAAGACGCACTGATTCAGTACCGGGGTACGTCGCGACTTGAATGAGGACCTGAAAAATGGGCCGACGCGCGGATAGGATGGCTGGCCCAAGCTCGCCTAGGCCGTCTGCCCGTATTACGAGCATTACCTGTACCCGTAATACCGGCAATCCTTAACAAGGCACAGTACATCCCGTGTCCGCTCGGTTGAGCGTCCGTCTCGTACGCGAGAGGTCCCGGTATCGATTCTTGGCCGAATTATTTTCGGCAATATCGTCCCGGCGTGTCCTTGGTTTACCCGGTTGATACATTAGCCCGTCGGGGTTCGAATGAGGCAATGGTCTACGGGCTATGCCAGGCCTACGAATGTAGTTGGCGCAAAAGGTCAAGTGCTGGGGCGGCTTCGGCCAATGTCCCGGGGCGAACTTTATTTTTGCTTTTACGACACCATTGTAGCGGGCATGCTGCATGCTGGGTAGCGTGCGGAGTGTGGTGGAGGTGGGTTTAGGAGCCTTTGAAGTTTGGAAATGTTATTTGTGTTGTAGATTGCGTTGAGCGCCGGTTTCCACGCTCTTGATATCGCGAAAATCATTTGCTACACGAGCAAACCACCGAAAGCCCCAATCACGATATAATTTCACACGCGGAGGTTACAACGCTTTCCCGAGTACATTATTTCAGAGTCATGTTACAGTCACGGCCCGGAAAACACGTGGCAGTTCCTAGAAGTCACACCTGCGCTGAGATGTGCCGTTAAGGCGCCACGGTCTCGCCCGACGACAAGCCATAGTGCGCGCTTGACCGTTACCGGGTTTCGGGCCTCGCGAGATGCCACAACGAAGACTCTACCCTCGGCACTGAGCGTGCATATATATCCATCATGGGTGTGGGTCCTTGCGTGAGGTAGTAGGTGTTCGGAATCTGGACGCACGACAAATCGGCTCCGCTCGCCGCTGCCAAAGAATCCAATGTACCGAACCTCGGCGAAGTAACAATCGCGCAAGGCCCGACGATGCGTTTGCTGGCTTCTTACTGGCATTGCGGAACAATCGCGTGCATCTAATCGCCGTAATCGGGTGCGCGACTGCCTTCGGAGGGCTGGCGCATGAGGGCTCTCACCCGCATAAACGAAGGCCAAGGCGGGACGGGAGCTCGACGCCCGGTCATGATCTTTGTCGCAAGCGGCAAAGTACGTGGGATCTTCGACGCCAGTGGGGACAAGCCTGGAGTACACCTCCTTCGCGTCGCGGAAACAATCTACACCTTGTGCAGGAAGACCAAAACCTATGGGCGGTTCTCCTCAAGCATGCCCACCGCATCGTGCCCAACGAGCTCGTTGACGCAACTGGATACTGCATGCAGAGCAGACTCCCTTCATAAACCTCGTAAAAAGAGTAGGCAACGCGCATTTTCAGGAGGGGCGGGCTCATCAATACACATTAGTTCTTAAGTACCGCCTCACGTACCGGGCTTGCCAGACTGACCGCCAAGGGTGGGCAAGGCATGTAATGTGACTCCATGCGGGCGATACGGGTACCGTAGTGGTGGAATTGTACCGCATGTCAGCCCGCTCGGGGCATTATAATGCTTGCACGTGATGATTACGTGATGACCAGTAGTCGCTTCTAGTCGCTCTAGTAGTCGCTAGTGACGATACCAGTAGTGCTGACCGCCGCGCGGGCGAGCAGGGGCAGAATGATCATGTGCGCATGATTACGTGCGTATTTTCCGCTGCCATGTAGCGTATTTCTCGGTTGTGTATCACTTTAGCAGCCAAAGCGGCCGAGAGCCATAATCCTTGCCACTACACAGGTATGTAGGACCCCTCCCCCGGAGAACCGGTGTGTAAGTCGGGAGAGGCGAAACGAAGTGCCTCGTGTAGAGGCACATATGGATCGCGCCAAACAAGGGTGAGGGAGTCGCAGCACCCGAAGTGTACGATGAGTTGCAAGCCGCCCTCTATATATGCCATCGCCGGCAGTGTGTCGCGCCAAAGTCAACCTTGCCGCCGGCCGCGATGAGGGAAACATGGATACGTAGAAAGCAAGGGATTCTAATCCCGAGCTCCCTCTTCGTCATCTCCGTGTATACTCTCCAAGTATGCCTCGAATATCGGCGTACATCATGGCGTTGTTGGGCGAAGCTCGCAGCCGGTCTCGAATCATGGCATTATCTTGGCCATACTCGAAGCGGAGGTCTTCAAGACTTGTGAAGAACCTAAAGTATTATATCAAACTTATGGCAATACACCACGCTAAAACGGTTTGACAGCGGGGCTAGGCTGGCGTCCGGGGGGGGAGGGGGGGGGGGGGCTCACCGGTGAAATCCATTACGAGCGGCTGCCGGTGGCCTTGGATATTCTCCCAACCATTATGGGCTGTAATCTCCACATTCTCGTACATGGCCGCGAGCTTGGAATTCAACATCGTCACTTGATTTTGCAGATCGGTCGTCAACGAACGAGTGGACGCGGTTCTTGAGGAAGAGGCCGTCAGCCACGAGCGACAACCGCAGAGGGTCGTTGATTGGCAGCTTAGCCATTTCCACACCAGGCGCTTCGAATGGAAGTGGCCGCGACGGGAACGACGCCTTCCCAAGAGCCAAACCCCGGGGGCGCTGAGCACGTCTGAGCGAGGCAATCCCTCCCGGATGTGGCTGAAGGGTGCCACGGGGCCGCTTGGGCACAAGTGGGGGCAGATCCGCAATGGGTTTCGGGTAGTTAGCCAATTCCGGCACCAAGACGGTGGGCTACTTACGCGCCTTGAATGCCGCCTCCTCATCGTTGTTGTTGTCGTCAATGATTGTGTTGCGCTTGGTGAGTGGGGATCTACTCGCGCTTCATCTCGACGACCAGTCCCTTGCCCTTCTCCGCGGCGTGCGCATCTGAAACTGCCCTTGCCGAGTTGGAGCGTAGGCGTCGTTTATGCTCCGCGAGAGCAATCAATGCAAAGGCGCCGTCCCGCTGCGACCGAGTTGGCTGACTTGGGCGTGCGTCATGATGCGAGTCGGCCTGCGTTGGCGCGGGCTTGGAATCTTGCTTGACACGCGCAGATATGGAGGCCGGGCTAGCTCCTCGACAAGCAAAAGGCGCGTCCGGTGGCTTCTCCGGCTTGATTCCATATAATATTGTCACGCACCCACCGAGTCACGTGGCCACACTTGCAGGTATGGCAGTGGGAAAGACGATTCACATCCCAGGGAAATACCCTTTGGCCCAGTCCCGGGAGGCCGGACAACTCGAACAGATTGTTGTAATGCACATCGGCACGAATAGGGTGGCCAAGATGCTTGCTCCCGGTGCACTCCACACAAATAACCGTCTCCACATCGGCATTCCGAATGTCGTTCGGGCTTCCAAGTTCCCGGCAGAATCTCGCAACCAGAAGTTGCGCTCGTTCTCCACGTAGCGCGGGCCGCTTCGTGCACGTAATACCCAGGCATTGTGGTAAAGAAGGCCATCCTTGCCGGTGTGGGAGCCGTCGATGCACAATAGCGGCATACGGACACGGTCCATAACGAGGGCCAACTTGTTCACGGTATCCTCCGTCGAGCCTAGATGGAGCACCGCCGGTCGTGAGCGTCATGCAGACCCGGCGATTGGCGCCGAGGGATGAGTCGAAGACAAAGTCTGGCGCGACAATCTTCCTGTCACTTGACTGCCACTTTGCTGTGGCGAAATGACCGGGCGCTAGAATGAGGGTACAGGGCACATTTTTGAGTCAAAACGGTCCAATTCCAAGACTCAAAAATGTGCCCCCCCACGTGATCGCTTAGGCTGGGATATGTACCCATTTTTCGGTCACATTTCAGGTGCAATGCAATACTATACGATAGTACTAAAAATGGCACATCGGCATGTCCTCTTCGCGCCCTCGGTCGCGTAAAGTACTATCCGCCTCACCTTGGAAGATTGCGGACGCGAGGGCGTGGCGACTGGCGTTTCAAACCTGGAAATCGAGCCTCACTCGCGCAGAGAAGACGCCCCGGGCCTACGAGTCTATCGCCGACCTCAGAGATTGTGTTCGTCGCAACGAGATGCTACCTCTGAACCCTGCTGACAGCGACGCGGCGTTGGGGCGAGATGCCGGCGCAAGCGGCGGTGCGGGCTTCGCGTCCCGAGATGAGGGCTCCTTAGGCGGAGATGCGGGTCGGGGAGGCGGAGATGCGGCACCGCCACGTAAGATGTGGCCCTGCGACTCCCACCAGTGGCACCCGAAGGCGCATGACGGCTTGACGTGGCTTCGCGTTTCGACTTAGGCGCCTGGAAGGGGTCGTCGTCCTCCAACTCTTTCGCCATCTTAAAGGAGGAGTCGGCCCACGCTTCTTGGAATGCTTCTTGCGCATCTTAATGGGCGACAATCTGCTGCTCTTGCCTCCATAAGCGGAGATGCGGGTCGGGGAGGCGGAGATGCGGCACCGCAACGGGAAGATGTGGCCCTGAGATTCCCACCAGCGGCACCTGAAGGCGCCTGAGGACTTGACGTGGCTTCGCGTTTCGGCGTAGGCGCCTGGAAGGGTCGTCGTCCTCCAACTCTATCGCCATCTTGAAGGAGGACTCGGCCCGCGCTTCTTGGAATGCTTCTTGCGCAGCTTAATGGGCGACAAGCTGCTCTTGCCTCCCGTGCTCAACGCACCGTGCGGGCGCTTCGTCGCACTCGAAGGCTGAGGCTCACTCGGCGGCTTGGCAGTCTCCGAGGGACCAAGCCTGCTCGGGGGAGGGGCGGAGCTGCTCGAAGCTCTATCAAGAGACCTGCTGCAGCGCCGTTTTGGGAGCCATCTCCGCCGGACGCCGGTGGCTGTGGTTGAGATGCGGGCTTAGAGGACCCGCCAGCCTGACGCGGCGCCGCTACGACCTGGTAGTAGCGGTCGTCGACCAAGACGGTGGGGGTAAAGAGCCGGCTCGGCAACCTTCTAGTATGAGGATTTTTATGCCAAAAAGGGGATTAAATTGCCCATATGCTTTACAATACTATACAGATTGCAGGGCAGTAGGGCTAATACCTGATATTTGCTGGCGGCACGCCACAGATTGCTGCAGCGCTGCACCGCATATGCTGCCTTAAGGCATGCTTTAATTGCCTAGATGGCTGCAAACCATTTCGTATGCGGGGTTGTATGGCATAGAAGGGATGTGAACACGCACCTGCTTGACGATACTATACAGATTGCAAGGCTGTAGGGCTAATGCCTGATATGTGCTGGCGGCAACCGCAGATTGCTGCAGCGCTGCACCGCAGATGCTGCCTTTAGGCATGCTTTATTGCCTAGATGGCTGCAAACCATTTCGTATGCGGAGTTGTATGGCATAGAAGGGATGTGAACACGCACCTGCTTGACGATACTATACATATTACAAGGCAGTTCCACTAATACATGATATTTCCTGGCGGCACGCCGCAGATTGCTGCAGCGCTGCACCGCAGATGCTGCCTTAAGGTCCGTTTCATACCACGGTCCGCGTGCCGCCCTAGCCGCGTGCCGCCCTAACGATACGCGATATCGTGCTGCCACGTAGCCAGTGGCATTGGGCGAATAAGCGCACGCGTGCCGCCGCAAAAAACAGCATTTCATACATACGCGCAGCGGCGGAAACGCGGTGCATATGTCCCCCGCGCCCGCAGCCCGCCTCTCCACCTCCCTCAGTGCTGGGCTCCATGCTGTCGCGCTGTTTGGCTCCTGGGCCTGGACCCCGCCGATAAGGGGCGCCTGCTGACAGCCGCAATAGTTCGGATCGTCGGAGGTGTTGATGGAGTATGCGCAAAGGGCGTGAAAGTGCCCCTGGCACTCGCGACAGCGGTGCTGCGACCGGGTGGAGTCGAAAAGCGTCCCGACTTTGCAGCCCGTGACGTAGCAGTCGCGCAGCCCATCGCTTTGTTGAACTTCGTCCTCGCCATCGCGCCCTCCGGACTCACACTCAAATTCAGGGTCTGCCTCCTCGATACGCTGCATACGGCTGTCTGTGCTGAGCCCTAAGCGGGCGTCCAGACGGTCTACTGAGGAGCGATCAGCTGCGCCAGATGCCCGAGCGCGCAGGATGGCGGGTGACCGCCTCACCTCGCGGGCAGCGGCCCGGTCTGAACGCGGCGTAGGCATCCTGGGGGGACGGTTGGCCGCCTCCCCGCCGTCCTTTGCAAACGGTGAACGGGAACACCCTGAGGGTGGAGCGAGCAAGTGCGGGTTGAGAGCAATTGCTCGCTCCGGCAGCGGTAAATGATATATCTCGCCCCGGAACATATAGACGCTCTCAAAATTCAGGGTAGCAAGGCGGCACGCGTGTACGGGGCATTTTTTTTCAAAAATGCCCCGTACACGCGTGCCGCCTTGGTGTCGGGGGCGTGCGCGAATTTTCATAATGGCCCCCGCGGCCCGGTCGACGTGGCGCGCTCCGGTACGAGTATTAGGGCGGCACGCGGCTAGGGCGGCACGCGAACCGTGGTATGAAATGAACCTAAGGCATGCTTTAATTGCCTAGATGGCTGCAAACCATTTCGTATGCGGGGCTGTATGGCATAGAAGGGATGTGAACACGCACCTGCTTGACGATACTATACAGATTGCAAGGCAGTAGGGCTAATGCCTGATTTGTGCTGGCGGCAGCCGCAGTTTGCTGCAGCGCTGCACCGCAGATTGCTGCAGCGCTGCACCGCAGATGCTGCCTTTAGGCATGCTTTGATTGCCTAGGTGGCTGCAATCCATTTATTAGTATGCGGGGCTGCATGGCATAGAAGGGGTATGAACACGCACCTGCTTGACGATACTATACGGACTGCAAGGCAGTATGGCTAATACTTGATATTTGCTTGCGGCACGCCGCAGATTGCTGCAGCGCTGCACCGCATATGCTGGCTTTAGGCATGCTTTAATTGCCTGGATGGCTGCAATCCATTTATTAGTATGCGGGGCTGCATGGCATAGAAGGGATGTGAACACGCACCTGCTTGACGATACTATACAGATTGCAAGGCAGTATGGCTAATGCCTGATATGTGCTGGCGGCAGCCGCAGATTGCTGCAGCGCTGAACCGCAGATGGCTGCCTTTAGGCATGCTTTAATTGCCTGGATGGCTGCAATCCATTTATTAGTATGCGGGACTGCATGGCATAGAAGGGATGTGAACACGCACCTGCTTGACGATACTATACAGATTGCAAGGCATTAGGGCTAATGCGTGATATTTGCTGGCGGCACGCCGCAGATTGCTGCAGCGCTGCACCGCAGATGCTGCCTTAAGGCATGCTTTAATTGCCTAGATGGCTGCAAACCATTTAGTATGCGGGACTGCATGGCATAGAAGGGGTGTGAACACGCACCAGCTTGACGATACTATTCAGATTGCAAGGCAGTACGGCTAATACCTCATATTTGCTGGCGGCACGCCGCAGATTGCTGCAGCCATTTGCCTAGACGGCTGCAAACCATTTCGTATGCGGGGCTGCATGGCATGAAAGGGATGTGAACATGCACCGGCTTGACGATACTATGCAGTTTGCAAGGCAGTAGGGCTAATGCCTGATATGTGATGGCGGCACGCCGCAGATTGCTGCAGCGCTGCACTGCAGATGCTGCCTTAAGGCATGCTTTAATCGCATGGATGGCTGCAAACCATTTTGTATGCGGGGCTGCATGGCATAGAATGAATGTGAACACGCACCGGCTTGACAATACTATACGGATTGCAAGGCAGTACCGACGTGATATTTGCTGGCGGCACGCCGCAGATTGCTGCAGCGCTGCACCGCAGATGCTGCCTTTAAGCATGATTGCACCGCAGTCCGCAGACGGCTGCACCGCAGATGGCTGCAAACCATTTAGTATGCGGGGCTGCATGAATCACCAACATGCGCCGGCCGCGGCGCGCCGGCCGCGGCGCGTTGGCGCCCCGCTGCCCCGGCCGCGCTAGCAAAGGAAGTGCGGTTTGTGAAATCAACGGACATGAGTCGATTCAAGTCTTATCTGCGGTCGAGAATGATTTGTTGTGATCGTTGATTATGATTAATGAGGCATTGTCCAGGGAGCTATGGCAGCGAATTTCAAGCTGCATGAATCCCTTGTCACGGACCAGACACGAACCCACGTTGCTTGCCGAGATGCTCCGAGAGATGCGCCCTTAAAGTCGCCCAATCTCTACCGACGACCAACCACAAGGCGCGTCCGTTGGTGTCGGGGTTTCTTGGGTGCTTTGACGCGATGGAAAGTACACGACCCGCTGTCAACGGGCTGTCGAGGTAGTCCATTCGCGGGCGGGGCCCTTGCGTCAAGTAGGTGCTCGGAATCTGCTGCACACGATAGATTTCCGCCTTGGAGGCCGCCAGCATCAGCTATAGGAGCAAACTCAGGTCAGTGAACCAAGGCGACATTACAACGACAAAGGGCTCCTTGCACGTGGCAGCGTTACAAGAGCTAGCGGCGACAGTACACGGGTTTGTACGTGAGAGATGCGAGCGCTCATATGCCCCCACCGCGGAGATGCGTGTTATACTCCATTTCCCTTTAGCCATAATGTTCTGCTATACTAGCAGGTATAACTCCCCGCAAAGGTAGTACGACTACGCATCCGCGGAGTCGCTGTACATATTAGTGTTGCTGGCGTAAATTGGCCATTGGAGATTGGCCATACTTTCTAAATCCTTCCGCTGCATCCTAAAGGGCCTAAAGAACAGGCTTAAGCTAGAGCCTAACATGCGGGTAATCCCACCCTCTACCGCCTTTAAATTCTCTCCACCCTCCGCACCTCTTGCTCGTCAGTCGTGCGAGCGGTGGCCTCAGCGGTGCCACCGCTGCTTTGACGTTCGGGAGGACGTACCCGTCGTCCCCAATGTGGGCCTCCGGGTTCCACTGCCGCATCTCTCGCCGCCGTCATGGTTCTCGCCGTCTCGCATACACGAACCCACGTTGCTTGCCGAGGTGTTCCGAGAGATGCGCCCTTATAAAGTCGCCGAATCTCGTCCGACGACCAACCACAAGGCGCATCCGTTGGTGTCGGGGTTTCTTGGGTGCTTTGACGCAATGAGAAGTACACGACCCGCTTTCAACAGACTGTGGAGGTAGTTCATTTGCGGGCGGGGCCCTTGCGTCAAGCAGGTGCTCGGAATCTGCACGCAACAGATTTCCGCCTTGGAGGCCGCCAGCAGCGGTAGGAGCAAATTCAGGTGAGTGAACCAAGGCGACATTACAACGACAAAGGGCTCCTTGCACAGGGCAGCGTTACAAGAGCTAGGAGCGACAGTACATGGGTTTGTACGCGAGAGATGCGAGCGCTCATATGCCCCCACCGCGGAGATGCGGGTAATCCCACCCTCTACCGCCTTTAAATTCTCTCCACCCTCCGCATCTCTTGCTCGCGGAGGACGTACCCGTCGTCCCCAATGTGGGTCTCCGGGTTCCAGTGCCCCATCTCTCGCCGCCGCCATGGTTCTCGCTGTCTCGCATACACGAACCCACGTTGCTTGCCGAGGTGTTCCGAGAGATGCGCCCTTAAAGTCGCCGAATCTCGTCCGACGACCAACTTCAAGGCGTCGACAATTGTCACATCTCGCCCCCTCCTGACGGCAGTGAGTGGCGCGCAGCAATTGAGAAAGATGATGAGGAGAAGCCCCCCCCCCCCCCTCCACCCCCCCCTCCCCCCCCCCGCCCGCCACGCCGTCGATATTGGCAGGACCCGAGCCGCAGTCCGGGTCTACCATGACAAGGGCTTTTGCCGGGCCATTTTAACATGACGATATTCGCATCTGCCGGTGAGCTTCTTGGACATACTCGTTCCAAATCCCCCGCAGCTCGTTGTACACAAGCCGGTGGTCTTCAGAGGCCAAGAAGGCCCGCATGTTCACCGTGCTCTCGTCCCTGCCCCTCCCTTGCAGTCTGAGGTCATCGGGTACTGCGGATCGTGCACGAGGTGTTAGAGGTCGTTGGCAGACAAGGACGAAAACACGAAACGGGTGGGAAACGGGGCGGGTGCCACCACTCATGTCGAGATGCGGGACGGCGAGGTGCGCTTAACGCAGCCCACGGCGCCCTGATGAGAGATGCGAGCGAAGATGCGAGTCCGCGTACCGTTGGAGTCGCTCCTGGGAGAGGGTCCAAAGGTGGCACACCTTGAGGCTTGGGGGGTCAGGCTGAGGCTCGCGGTGAGGCGAAGGCTGCGAATCTCCGGCCCCGGGCCATAGCGGTCCGCTTCCATGTTGCCCACCGCCCGGTTGCAGTGGCCTCATGGACTGAGTCGTGGGTATTGGCGCCTGAGACGCCCTCCTGCCGGAACGCAAGTGCATCTGCGGAGAATCTTGCGCCATGGGGGTCACTAGCAGTGTGTCGAGAGCCCTGCTCGTTGGGTCAAAGCCAAGTGCAGCCGCAGATGTCCCCGCCACGCACAGGACTCTGCAAGCGGGCATATGTGCGTTTTGCTCTGCCAGGACGGTCTGCCATGCTTTTGTGCACCGAGAAGCGTTCAGATGCCTCAAAGAATATACAAGCGCGAGGGAGCTTGCGAGGGGTAGATGATGAGTGGGAAGCACAGTGGCGGCGTAGCATTCGAGGCCAAAAAAAACGGTTAGCATGGAAGGGTAGCGACGCATCTCGTCAAAGGGCGGTGGACAGGCGTGTAGTACATAGTGCAGGTTCATTTCACTGAATAGTACCTCGTACAGTGTTGGCAAGAAAAGGAATGTGTCAAAAGCCAGTTTCACAGTACATTCGTACAGTGTTAGGCGCAACTCAAATTTGCACCCCCCAAAAGGGGTACAATATTGAGTTAAGGGGGGTGCAATTTTGAGTCCAGAAATGTGCCCATTTTGACTCAATAATCGCCCTTTTTCCATGTCAAACCAGAAGGTCAACGCAGCCTCGTCGACTTTCTCCTCCTTGCCCTTGCGCTTGTTCGAATCAAGTACGAACATGAGACGGTTGATTAGCGACACCTCAGTATGGCCGGATTGTTGCACGGTAACTGGCGCACTTGAAGCGTAGATTCTTCGCATTGAAAACGTATTCGGCAAGGCTCAATAGCGAGGCCTCTCCGAACTCGATATTGTGGAATGTGGACTTGCGCGCCGTTGTGACGCAATCTTTGACAAGTCTTAGTTGGGTCCGCGGGTCGGAGTCGTCCATGAGGCCGGACTCGAACCACTGAGGGAGCATGGTGTCGATGTCGTCCTTGAGATGATTCCATACGGCCTGTTTGGGCTTGGACGGGAGATTGTGCGAGAAATTGTAGATGGTGCGCTTTTTGATTGGGGAAATCCCACCCTCGTCGCTATCGTTGCCGGAAACATGCTGCGGAGGTACACGCGGGCATATGTGAGAGGCAAATACCCCCCCCCCCCCCCCCCACACACACACAAGCTTGCACCGACCATGCAATTATCTCAATGGCATTGCCTTTGGAGTCCAACTCCAAGACATATTCGGCCTTCGGAGGAGGCGGCGTCTTTTCGACGACGACTAGCGAAGGCGCAGATTCCTTTGGCATGGCTATGTCAGCGTGCGCGCGATACGCAAAAATAGGGCGAGCAATTGCAAGTACGCACAATGCTTAAATACGCGCGGAAGATGTTGCATCCAGATTGTGCGATTGCAAATTGTAATAAGTCGAGGTCACCATGCCTCCTCCCCGACTCCCGTAAAGCACTCACCTCATCGATCTTGCGTTTTGATTGCTCCCGCTTCGCAGATGCGGCGGGCTTCGGCGGCGGGGCCGGCTTTTCCTCGCAAACGACAAGCGAACGCATGGACTCCTCCGGCTTGACCGTGCTAGCTTGCACGTGAGATCGATGCGCCAAACTAGGGTGAGCAATTGCAAGTACACTTCTTGCTTAACGGCGCGCAAAACATGGTCCGACCAAATTGTGTAATTGCTATTTGTAATAAGGCGCAATCACAGTACCTCCTCCCCGACCCCCGTAAAGCAGCGACCTCATTAATAACATTCAACGATAATCATCATGACAAATCATTTTCGACCGCAGATGAGAATTGAATAGACTCCTCTCCGTTGATTTCACAAACCGCATTACCTTTGCTATCGCGGCCGGGGCTTCGGGGCGGCAACCGGCCGCGGCGCCGGGGGCAGCGGCGCGGCGCCGCGCCGCAGGGGGGGCAGCGGAGCCGCCACGCGCCGCGGCCGGGGCAGCGGGTCGGCCGAACATGGTGGGAGAACATGCCCTCGGTGCGGACTTTATCAGCCTCTGCGACCTTACTATAATGCGCACAAGTACGCGAAGCCGTGCTCTCAAAGGCATAGCTGGAGGATGGCATGCGAGCTTGTGGTGGCTATCCCATATGATGTAGCTCCCCGGCCGGGAAAGCAGGGCGCACGGGCGATGGGCAGCCCGCGTACTGCAACCCTGCGTTGTCGTGGCGTGACACCTGCTTGTTATTTAACTGGCTGAAGCCGCTAGTAGACCGTACTGGTTGCATTGGTGGGAGACCCCATAAACATGTTCATAGAATATTTAATAACATGTCAGCAGTTACTTTCATTTTAATGTATAATCTCTGTAATATATCAGCACCACTAGATATATTTATCCACAAAATGCATGGCGCCTCAAGCCGGCCGGGCCCGACGCGGGCGGGGCATCAGGGGTCATCGGTTGCGCGGCGGCACGCGGGCGTTCTGCTTTTTTCCCGCCCCCGGGACAGGACTGGCACGAGTGAAACCCTTGCAGCGTCTCTACGACGGCCCGTTAGGCAGCAATCCAGGTATATTATTACGAAAAGCCCTGGGTAGGCGACGCTCGGTTATAGTCATGAAGCAAATTGCCGAAGCATTCTGCAATACTAATTAAAGGCCAGTGATTGAATTTTGAACACTGTCGGATCACCGTCTATTAAAATACTGCCATGAAAATACCCGGCACTGACCACGCCGGCGTGCTGCTGGTCGTCATGATCTAAACTAGTTTATGGGGTTTCCTCCCTTGACCTAACCGCTTTTCAGCTACAAGTGCTGCTCAGTGGTACGGGAACTAGGCACCTGTCGTTGCGCCCTTTTTGGGTGCAGCACGAGTAGACATAAAAGCAGCCACAACAGCTGAGCCTGCCATCTTCCAGTTTTCGCTGCGTTCCACGCAGCGATACTAAAACTGTCTCGTAACATGTTGCGAGCAAGGTCACCCCATGTTGTTCAAGACCACACCCGGCTCGTCATCCGTTTGTGATATTCTCATCCGTACGCCCGTGCGTTACCATGCCAGATGGAGAAGAACCCGTCGTTGGGCCGACGTTCGAGTCGCTACACGCAGAACTGTGAGGGCTGGCTACTGCGATGGCCCAATTGACGGCTCGTGAGCGCGTTGTTGATGGAGAAGGAGCACATGGTTCCGGTTCCGGGCAGCGCATCGCGGGATAGCCGACAGGCAGCCGGGGAGCCGCAGAGCGCCCCGACTTGCTAGAGCTAGCCCAAGGCGGCCGTGTCGGAGCAAAATCCGTGAGTTTCGAGGATGACTACCTCGCGGTGCCAGAACTACTGCAGAGAGCGGAGTCTGGTTACGAGGCCGTTCGCCCGGTCAGCAGGGCGCCTGGGCTCTTCCCCCTGAGCACCGACCTAACGAACGAGTATCTCAAGCAGGATGACCGGCGTCTGCCGGCCCAGGAGGAGTATCTATGGATGTCGTGTTTCGGCGCCCACATGGCTGCACTTTTCGCGGCTCTCGACGAGCTGCTGCCTTACGTCCCTCTACAAATCAGGACTTCACCCCCTACCTCGCGAGAGCTCGGAACCACGCCGAAGCCATCGACAAGGCGTTTCGTTTTCGTTTGGCCTTCTTACGGAGGCTTAATGAGGTCAAGCGTGTACACGGTGACCAAGGTGTTCTGGACGTGCTGCGAGCTCAGCACTTTCAGCCTGCTTCTGAGCATTTGGGTTCCGCGATTTTTGGGGACCTCATGAGGGACTACGAGCGTCGCGTCTTCGAGGCGACTGTGGCCAGCAGCGCCAAAGCAACCGCTACTGCTCGGGTGGCAGCAACAGCTGCAGGTCGCGGGCGTGGACGAGGGCGTGGCGGTGGACGCGGACGTGGCCGCGAAGGTGAGCACGAGTGACGGTGTGGGGCGCCTTTCGTCGGAACTGCTGGAGATTTGCGGGGCCACCTTTCGGTGACCGCCGCAAAACGCACGCTTGCAGCTCAACGGCGGGATGAGCGCCTTGTGTCAGGACCTGACCCCCCCACCTTACAGACTTCACTTAGACCTTTCTCGGTACGGCGCATCTTACAGCTACAGCCGAGTGCGGCTCAACCATCCGCACACCTGCACATGGCGGCTCACCCAACCGCCTCCTGTACCATTCCATCGCTGCGTCCGTCGGTTGTTACACTGCGTGTCACAAATGGTTTACAACGACCAAGCTTCGCGCGTGACAGGCGCTACGAGCGCGAAGGGCGCGCGGGGCGGCCCTCCTTCCTGAACCTAGCCCCGCAAACCCGTACCGGTGCTACTGCAAACCCGTCCCGCAACTACCGGCCAGCCGCCGGGAATCTAACCGCTGCTGCCGAGTACTTTGCAAGCATTAGTCGCACCTCGTCAGGAACTCTGTCGTTAAAACGACGCACTTACGTAATTGACGAGCCCGAAGCTGTCGCGCCCTGGGCTGCCTCACTGCGATCTCGACTGCAAGACGCTTTCGGCTCGGACGAGCTAGGACAACCTAACGGACCCTCGACCTGCTCTCCAGCCCCCTCACCGCCCAGACGCTCAAGAGCTACGCCGGCAGACTGTCTCAGTTCGCGGAGTTCTGCCACGACTCCGAGAACATCAGCCCGCTGGAGGCGACCACTGCCACTGTCGTCCGGTACGTTGCCTGGATTGGTGAACGAGGGCACATTGGAGCTAAGTCACTGCAACCCTACATGTCTGCGATCAACACGTTCTTCGAGCTGCACAACCTCGACCCAATCGCCAAGGACAGCCTACACCTCACTTCGGCAAGGCGTGGGCTGATGCTGCGGCAGCGCCGTCTGGAAGCAGCCCCTTTGCGAGTTCCTCTGCCTGCTGATGTAGCTTACTGCTTCGTCACAAACGCCGAGCTGATTGTGTCTGTTCCCACGCCAGAGTACCAACACGACTTCCGAGCCCTCGTAGCCTCGGTTGTCAACTTCATGGTCTTTGCCATAGGGCTTACTGGCGTCACCTGCCGAGTGCGGGATGTGCATGTCGACGATTACAACATTACCCTGCAGGTGTTCCGCGAGAAAGGCCGCGCTGGACGACGTGGACGCGACGACCTGCGCGTACTCCTCCTTCCTGTGGTAGAGCACCCACGAGTTGCACGTCTCATGCACTACTTCATCGACACAGTACAATCTGTCCCCCTGGTTACTGTTGCCTTGGCTGAATTAAACTTCTGGGCGGTCACCCCGAGCGAGCAGTCAAAACCTTGGACTGCCGCTACAATGTCGGACTGGCTGTCTACAGCCGTCCGTCTTGTCGGTGCTGCCCCTCCCGCCGGCACTTCCTGGACCTCACACAGCCTTCGCAAGGGAGCATCGTCTGCGGCTAACGCCATCGGAGTACCATTGTCCCACATTCGCTACCAAGGTGGATGGGCCACTAACTCCGACGTCGTTCTGGACTACATCGACCCCAACGTTCTTCCTTCACCTAGCGCATGGTTCTTCTTTGGCCACATCGCCCCCCTCCGCCACTTCCAAGTCCAACATGACTCCGCAGCGGTGGCCTTCCCGGTGCCTCCTTTATGACCTGGCGCTACCCCTTCTCCGTCAATCCACCGCTCTCGCCGTTCGCTCATAACTAGCAAAACCAGACTCAACTTGAAATGATCTAAACTAGTTTATGGGGTTTCCTCCCTTGACCTAACCGCTTTTCAGCTACAAGTGCTGCTCAGTGGTACGGGAACTAGGCACCTGTCGTTGCGCCCTTTTTGGGTGCAGCACGAGTAGACATAAAAGCAGCCACAACAGCTGAGCCTGCCATCTTCCAGTTTTCGCTGCGTTCCACGCAGCGCCCCCCTGACTCCGTTTCCCCTCCACGCTTTCGCGCTAAACCATCCTGCCAATTTCGGCTCTTGACCGTGTAAAACAGCCTGAGCGACCTTTTTGGCAAAACCAGACTCAACTTAAAATCGCAAGACGGCGCACGACATAGTCCGGCGTGTCGACGGTCAATAGGTCGCTATGTTTTTGAACGCCGAGACCATCATCGTTGTCTTCGGCTGCCGCGCTCTGTCAGCAGCACTGCCTGATCTGCAATCGATGTATATCACAACCCGCGCGGGAGCCAGCAGCAACTCGAGCAGGAAGTAGCGACCAGTCCTCGCATTCGCGACTACTGCCTCTGAGGCACCACGAGCAAGGATTATCTGCTTTGGCTGGTTTTTGCCCGGTTGCGAATCGTGGCGGTGGGGCCTTCCGCTCGGCCCTGAGACACCGCCGTGGGCAACACAGGCCAGCGGAGCAACCACCACCACCACACATATCCCCTGTTACGCAGGGCCAGGCGCTCGCCAGTGCAAACGATAGGCTGAGCCGTGACGGGATCACGCTGAGTCAGCTGGCCGGCATCGAAAACATGACACGGAGTCCGAAGCTGTCGGGCGTCCTCGGGGAGGCCGGGATGCTAGAGCGCGCGAGTGACCTCCGCCACCCGCCGCCGAAGTCACCGCCGGGCCACCTTCATAACTACAGGTGCGTGCCGAGCCCGGGCCGGCTCGGCGAAGCGCGGTGGGTGCTGCGAGGAGCGTCGCCTTGCGCATTGCTCATTCGCCATACCCATCGTGGCTCAGCAGCCTGTCGCCTCTTTCGCACGGCGTCGTCCCCCTTCCCCCACTCCCCGCGGCCTTGAAGTCCAAGCCCTGGGAGCCGGCTATTGCTTGCCAAAACATCTTGTGCGCTGGTGTGCGGGCCGGCAGTTAACAATGTTGTGCGGTGTATCACTTTATCCCAACACGCCGTCTCCAGCTGGCGCACGGAGTCCGAAACTGGCCCTCCTGTTCGCGGCTTGGGGCAGCTTGATACTGCCACGGCAGCAACAGCAGCCTTCGATGCTGTTGCTTCCACTACAGAGGTTCCTCCGGTGAGCTGGCTTTATGCACCTTGGCGCACATTGATCTACATAAGCGAATGCACAGAGATCCCAGCTCACCGTTTTCATCAACACGGGCTTGCTGGTCATATTTCATTTCCTGTGCTATGTGGGCAGACTATCAGTAATAGCATGTCCTGGGAGGAGGCCAGCCACACACTGGATTGGCAGGCTGGTGGACCGCTAGTGTCAGTGCCAGATGAAGACATAACTTCAGGGAAAGGGGTGCTCGCTCTCCCGCAACCCACCAAGTGAGGCACCCACTCCAGGCGCATGTACAACCTGCTATCTGGCACTGTCTGCCTCCCTGACCTTGCGGCGGTATGTTGGATATCCGTGAGACAGGAGCCCGCAGATGGCACCCATTCGCAAGCGCATGGCGCGGAGAGGCCTGGACTCACCACAGAAATCCCCTCTGGAATCAGCGCGGCTGCGCCTCATGGCGGTATGTGCCTCAGGGTTATTCGGGTGGCAATGCGCCTAGGGCAGAGATGACACTGTGTCTCCCAACCCAGTGCTGCCCAGTAATGTGAATTGCCCCGTCAACTGCTGAGGCGGGCTGTTGGTGACACAGGACTCGAGCGTGGATGTCAGCCTGCAGTCCAACAGCAGCTTGGCGGTCTCCATAGAGCAGGACGGCGGCACTGGGAACATCGTGAAGTACCACAGGAGAAAGCTTGTGCAGGCTTTGACGGACATGCAGGAGGGCCTGGTCGGGAGGACAGGTGCGGAGGGGTGCTGGACGGACTGCAGTGGATTTGGCATACCTCAGACGGCTGACATGATGGCAGCCGGACTGCTGCTTTTTCAGGAAATGACAGCGAAAAGAAACATGTGCAGCAGCTGCGGGCGTCACTCAACAGCGCTGTCGTGGAGACGAAGACCCAGGATGAGAGCCTCACAGCAATCGCCGATGTCATAGAGCAGCAAAACGCAAGGTCAGGGCGGCCGCATGCTGAGTCCCAGCATTTATGCCTTGCGCATTGCATGCTCACAATGCCGATGCCGTTCCAACATCAGGATACACGAACTGGAGGTGGAGCTCTGGGATTGCAACGACAGGCGTGCCAGCGCTGAGGCCCACCTAACTGCCCAGTTGCGCCAGCGCGAGCCCCGCGAGGCACAAGAGCGGGAGTTGCAGGCCGCCCTCCAGAAGACAACACTGGCCAATCAGCAGCTGCAGGATCGAGTGGCTGAGCTGTCGAGGCAGCTGTCGAGCTGGTGCGTGGCAGCGCTCGTCGCGCGGAGCAACCAGGTGGTCGGTGCTGCGGAGGCTCTGGCGACAGGGTGAGTCTCCATCGTTGTGCTCGCCATCACAGCAGGATGTGGGCATCCCATGTGTACTGACTGCGCTCAAACACCTGGCATGCTCCGCACCGTGCTGCCAATGTTTGGCCCCGAATGGCCAGGCTCTCCATATTGCAGTCACCAAAATGCAGAAACATCTCCCCATTCGGGGAAGGCCAAACCGACCCCAAGGCGGAGATTTCCTTGCTGCTGGCTGCCGGAAGAGAAGCAGATGCTGAGATGACTGCTAGAATCGACGAGGCGCGGCAGGTGATTTCTGCTTTGTCGTAGGCACGGCATGGCATCAGTTTGTCTACGTGTACGAGTAGCACCTTACTTGCTTCCATCTGACACCCACCCACGTTCAAAAGCCCCCCCCCCCCTTCCCCCCCCCCCCCCCTTCCCCCCCCCCCCCCCCCCCCCCCCACCCAACCCTGCTGATTCCCCTATGTCACCGGTATGCCCTAGGCTGCTAGCGTTGCGCGCGCCTGCTTGCGGGACACATGGAGCGCTGGCATGCAACATGTGGACGATTCAACTGCGGAGCGCACACCCTGCGGTGCCAGCGCGGATCACCTTCGCTTCTCAGACCCGAAGCATTATGGACTGGGCACGCTAAGTATGAGCGGCTGGGATGAGGTGTGTATGAGTGCGCGTGCTGCATGTCTCACGTGCAGATGCACCAACCACAGAGATGCGGGGTGTGCAATCTATGTGCGGCCAATTGTCAGCTTGTGGGTATGAAGTTGCCGGTTTGATGCGAAAATTCATGCATGAGGAATAGCTGATGGCTGGGTATGCGAGTATGCACCGTGCTGCCCCTCTCTCACATCTACCCCCCGCGCTGTGGATGCAGGGTGGCCAGCATGAAATCACCGAAGCCCAGCACGACTCTGTCTGGAACTTTGTGTACCCTCACGCAAACCCGCTGTTTGAGTCGGATGCAGACGGGGTCACCGTGCCGCTCTCCCCAGAGGCGCCCCAAGGCGCTGCAGGGCGCCAGTCAGAAAAGCGCGGGGCCGATGCGCTACATGAATCCATGCAAGTTGAACAGGCCGGAACACAGACCACTCGGCAGCGCGCGGCAGGCTCACCAGACTCCCAATCCACCTCATCCAGTGCAGCCCAAGAGGCAGTCACTGCCGCACTTCACTCGGAGATGAGCCGCCTGTTGCAGTTAGAGGTGCAGCATGACATGAAGGTGGGTGAGTTGGAAGACACTCTGGCCAGGAGAGAACTCCAATTGGCTGAGCTGCGCGATAGCATGGACCGCCTGGCGGGGATCGTCGGCAGCAAGGATGTGGAGGCAGCATCAGCCAGACTGCGGCAGCTGGCGGGCAGGGTCCCTGGGATGCTGAGGGCGGTAGACATCGGGCTGCATAAGCTGGCAAGCGTCAGTGGTAAGCTGGCAGCCATGTCCTGCCTGACGACCACCTACACCAAGGACACCATGCAACTGGGAACCGCCCTGGACGAGCAGCTGCGCGCATTGGATGGCGTCGTGAACAGTGTTGCTGACATACAGTCTAGGCTGGCAGTGTATGCCCCAGCTGCGGACTTGGCAGATAGCGAGTCATGTGCGCAGGTGCCTCCGATGAGTGGGACAGTGTCTGCGTCTCCATCCACCACTGCGCCCCCGGTCGAGGGGCATCTCCCAGGGGCGTTACCCGGCCGAGTGCCAAAGGAGAACTTCATGCCTGAGCGCAGCAGCAGGCACACTGGCTGTGATGCAATCGGCGCCGGTGCTTCACCAGGCGCTGTATCACGGCTACATGATGAGGCGGGCAAGCAGAGGGCAGAAGCTTCGGCTGCAATTCACAGGGCTCAGCAGGCAGAGGCGGAGGCTTTAGAAGCGCAGCGTACCGCGAATCTGCTGCGTGAGAAATGCAGCCAGTACGAGACGGACATCCAGAGCTTGAGAGCCGGTCTGGCATGCGCTGCAAAGAAAACCCTCGCACTGGAGGCTGCATCGCGCAGCAAGCAGCTGCAGCCAGGGACGCTGCAGGTGACTATCCCTCGGCTGACATGCATGCGGACGTGGTTGCGGCCCACTTTGTCCCTATAGCCCGTCATGGGACGCTGCGACGCGCATCGCACGAACTGACATCAACGTTGCTAGGACGCTGCCGTGGATAAAGCAGGGGCCCTTAGCGACTTGCACGAGTCCAGCGCTCACATGGACAGCATTAGCGGAGAACTTAGTTCGCTACAGAGCGAGTTGCGCAGACTGCTCCCTCAATCCACCTCCATGTGTCGTCCGCGGCATCACAAGGAGCAACCACACAGCTTGGAGGAGGCCTCATTAGAGTCTATGGCTCCACCATGTCCTGCGAGCCCGGGCTCAACAGTGTATGGGTAATGCTGGCCTGCCAACAGGCGCAGCTGCTCCGGAGGGCTGTGGACTATTTGTTGTGATGTGCGTGCACCGCTGAATAACGTTTGTTGTGGCAGGCATGTCATCAGCGACGGAGTTTGTGAGGATTTGCGATGTGTCGGCCACCTCGCTGAATCCTCTGGTTGCTCAAAGGGCTACAAGCTTCTGGGGCCTGATTCAAGCCACCAAGACACCCAGCCTGTAGCCAGCGCATTGGCCCGGGTGCATCAGGAGGTGGAGGCTGCACGTGACCGAGCGGCAGAGGCGGAGTCAGAGGTTTGTTCACGCGCAAGCACGAGACTTGTGGTTGCAGACGGTTGCATGCATACGTCATGACGTGCTGACTACGCATTGCTGAGCAGGTGAAGCGCCTGAGGGCAAAGCTGGAGGCGACACTTCATGCGGAAGCGAAGCTTGCTCGTCAGATGGCGGCTGACATGGCAACGAGAGAGCGCGAAAGCATCCAGACGCGACAGAAGCTCGAATGCGCAACTCAGCAACTATTTGCATACCAGGTGGCTGCATCAAACACACACGCACACTCTCTCTCTCTCTCTCCTCCTGTTTCCTGTACGCTGAATTTCACAATTAGGAGTTCGTGTGTATCTTTTATTGCATCAATGCCCTCCTTGCTTCAGATGAATACTGCCTCCAGGTGTCCACTCAGCGCACAACTTGTTGTGCCCTGCAATTGTAGATGGAAAACGAGCAGCTCCGGGATTTCATCGGGAGCTCTGTGCCTATAAAGCTGGACGCAATTCGGGTCATGCCAACATCCAACATGGTTACCACCTCATCGATCCACAACTCTACAACGCCTCACCCCGCAGATGCCACGGCCGCCCCATCTGGGGCCCTATCTGCAGGAAGCCGCGAGAAAAAAATATTTTTGTTGCGCCCTACGGGTCGTGCCAGGGAGCCCGATGAAGCCAACAAGCTGGTGGCCAGGCTCCGGCAGATGTCACGAGACTGAACGTACTCCCAGCAGACTCCGGGCAGAGAAGGGCTAGTAGGCCCTCCGCATGCAACCCTGACTTGATACCGTGCACATCATGTGTACAGTTTTTCTGAAATCAATCGGTGCTGCTACTGTTTGTATACAAAGCTAATTCTATCATGTGTAAGCCAACTATGCAGTCTTCTTGAGTACGCCGCTCGCAAGGTAATAGGTACCTGCCGGTAAGGGGGTGGGGGGGGGGGGGGAGGTCGCCAACCATCCAGATACAGCTGTCAGCCATGCAGCAACCCGTAGTGAATGAGGCAGAGGTCTGCACAGGAGCAAGGGGGTGGTAGGAAGGTGTTCAGGGGGGCGGGGGGGGGAGGGGGGTGGCTGACAGTACCGGGGGACTTGATCGAGTAGTTTTTGGGGCCGCTGTCACTATATGGATCGAGCTTGTCCCAGTTGTCCCCTCCGTTGTTGACCACAAACTCCATGCTGCTGCCCTTGAAAACCATCTTCTTGCATTCACCGTCATCCGTCATTTTCAACCCAGGCACCTGCGTCCACGACTTCCCATCCACACAGCAGTGGATGAATGCCTTCCGCCAACCTGTCTTGTAGTATAAGTTGATATACTGCGTGGAGGCCGACTCTGCTGGGGGCTCCGGTGTCGGTGGAGCAGCCACTGAGGCCTGGCCTGGGGCGCCTGTCATGGCTGGTGCTGCAGGGGTGGGCGCGGGCTGCGAGGGGGTGGGGGCAGGCATGTCCGTGGTGCTGCCGGCGGATTTCAATTGCTCCACCTCCGTGTTGGCCTTCTGTAATTGGCTCCTCAGGCCCTCAATGGTTGTCAGCTGATCGTCGGCCAGCTTGAGGAGCTCAAGCTCTTCGTTTGCCTCCTGCAACTGGGACCGCAGCTCCTCAATGGCAGCCATTTGGTCCCCCGATGCCCGCAGGATTTTGAGCTCTTCATTTGCCTCCTGGAGTTGAGACTTCAGGTCGGAAATTGTGTCCCTAGCAACTTGAAGGTCCTCCAGGGCCTTGAGCCGGCTCTGATTGAGCATCATCATGTTCTCTTGTGCCTTTGCGAAGACTTTCATGACGTCCGGGGATGCGTTCTTCTTCCCCTTCTACAAGGGAGCAACCAGCAGGGCAAAGTACCGGCAGGGTTTCCGGTCCAGTGGGGCATGGGTCGGTGAGTAATGTCCCGCACTGCCCTGGGCTAGCCAGTTGGGCCCGCGTGCAGCTACCATTCTCCCCTATTCGCTGCCCGTGTACGGGCGGGGGTAGCTGTGCTGCTCTCACCTTCGCCAGCTCCCCCATCAAGGAGCTGCCATCAGAAGGGCTCCGGCCGCTGGTTCCACCGGAGCGAACGGGCACCACCAGCTGGGCACACCAGTGCATGTTAGGCGGTTTTAAAAATGGGCTTCAGACTCAGGGCCGAGCAGGGTAGAGAGAGGGTCGCCTGTGGGCTCATGCGCCGGGGGCTGGCGCTCACCGATGTTTTCGCGGGGCGCCTCGGCGCGGTGCCCCGTCTCGTTCCATAGGACCGGACGATCGCTCCGGAGTGAGGAACGCTAAAGGAGGTCACCAAGTTTCCGGCCATTCCTGCCATGGGGAGCACGGTAGGCTGAAACCTTACAGGCGCCTGATAGCTCTGGATAATCCTTACTAGGTGGAGTTGTAGGGTTACATATTCAGGCTGTGGTCGTATAAGCAGCGGGAAATACTGCACCCGAAAGCGTGCTGATGAGCACCTGTAGCGACCTTTCGCGCCAGGTACTCCGTGCCAGCTACTGCCGTCCGTCGGCGGGCTCCCGCTCAGAGACCAGTACACAGAGTGCAAGCGACAGACCCCAGCCGGCTTCAGTACCACCCCTTCCGATGTCGGTGAGGGATGAGAAGTGCTTAGATGTATTCCCTGTCTATCAGGGATTTATATAAGGGAATACGGGCAGTCGCTTCACGTACAGTACAGTATGCTTTTCCGAGGCCAGGGTACCAGTACCAGTAGTTGTGCCGAACTCACATCGGCTGAGTTCGGTTCGGACCGAACTGAATTCAGCAGGGAGTTCGGCCGAATACAGTTCGGACCGAACTGAACCGCACTTCGGACTGGACCGAACAACTGAACTGTCCGAACTGCCCGAACAGAACTGAGTTCGTTCCGAAATTCCACCGACCTGCCACCGAAATACCACCGAAGTTTGATCTCAATATCCCTGCTAGAACTGGCTGCTATAATGGTTAAAATGCAGTGGCAACATGTTGTGCGCCCGGGCGTGGGCGTGGGCGTGGGCATGACGGCATTCCCCTCCATGACTGCAGGGTCAGGCAAGGTGACGGTGCAGTCCGGCTGGGTGATGGAGGACTGCTTGCACCACATGGAAACGTTTTCCATTCTTAACGCCGGTCCGCTGTTCGAGGAGGCCCGGGTGAAGGCGATCATGCCCGAGAAGGAGCTCGCGTCCCCAGCGGTGGTGCGTTCGGTGTCGCGACTGGCGGTGCTTGGGCACATGTATGTACAAGCGCCTGCAAGAAGCTGCGTGGTTCGTCACGCGGTGGGGGTTGCAGAATGTGGTGACGGAGGAGGACGGCCCCGAGCGCAAGGCGCAGGTGGACGCGCTCACTAGGGAGGGGAGGACTCGATACCCAGCGCGGCGCCAAGGCGCGGCGGCCGGGGCAGCGCGGCGCCAAGGCGCGGCGGCCGGGGCAGCGCGGCGCCAACGCGAGTGGGATGGGCGGGGCAGCGGTTGCTACCGAGTGAGGCGTAGCATCGTTTGCAGTAGCAACGCAGCCTTTCCGGTGTGACGCCGCCTGGATGTAACCCAGCAGTACGCGCAAAGTGCAAGTGCAAGGGCTGATGGCGGGGATCCCGCGCGCGGGGGGGGGGGGGGGGGGCAGCGGCTGTGGGATAGGCGCGGCAGCGGTTGCTACATAGTGAGGCGTCGCATCGTTTGCAGTAGCAACGCAGCCTTTCCGGTTGCATAGTGTGACGCAGCCTGGATGTAACCCAGCAGTACGCGCAAAGTGCAAGTGCAAGCTGCTGGTGGCGGGGATCCACGCGAGGTCGCAGGACGGTGCGCGAGGGGGGGGGGGGGGGGGCAGCGGCTGTGGGATAGGCGGGGCAGCGGTTGCTACCGAGTGAGGCGTAGCATCGTTTGCAGTAGCAACGCAGCCTTTCCGGTTGCATAGTGTGACACCGCTTGGATGTAACCCAGCAGTACGCGCAAAGTGCAAGTGTTACACGTCCGTGTGCCCCACCCAATGACATTGCGCCCGACCTCACTGACGGCATGTCTCGCTCTCCTTCAGCTCCTGGGCCGTCCGCCGCCTCACCCTGCGCACCCTACCAGCCGCGCGTGCCTTCTCGGAAGCCTCACACACGGCGGCGCGAGTCGCGTCGTGGAACGCGTCCCTGGCATGGCGGAACTCCGCCCTCACCGTGGCCGTGGTCGGGCAGGGGACTGCCCGCTGATGGGTCGCCATGCATGGGTACTTGGGGCCGCACAGAGCCGGGGTGCCGTCGCAGCAACACTCTCAGTCCGTCCGTTGGCCGCAGTCCACGCGGTACAGGGGGCAATATCGAGTCAAAATGGGCACATTTACGGACTCGAAAATGTGCCCCCCACGTGATCGCTTAGACTCGTATATGTACCCACTTTTTGGGTACATTTCAGGTGCAATTTATAACTATACGAGAGTACTAACAATGACCATTCGCCGTGTCCTCTTCGCGCCCTCTCTTGCGTAAAGTACTACCCGCCTCAACCTAGGTGGTGGGGCTTCTTCGCGCCATTTTGCGCGCCACGGTGGCCCACTATGTTAAGGATTTCACTCCTCGCTGCTCGAAGCTCCAAGAGACCTGCTGCAGCGCCGCCGTTTTGGGAGCCATCTCCGCCGGACCCCGCTGGCAGTGGTTGAGATGCGGGCTTGGAGGACCCGCCAGCCTGACGCGGCGCCGCTACGACCTGGTAGTAGCGGTCATCGACTAAGACGGGGAAGGGGGGGGGGGCTTTAGAGACCCGGCTCGGCAGGTCAAGCAGGTGTTGGTGGACTTAATAAGCGTTGCTTCTTGATGTGTTGAATGCCGCGCCGCATCTCGTTGTCGTTGCGCCAGTCGCGCACGGTGCGAATCGAGTAGCCACAGTGTTTTACAGTCTTGCTCTGGCACTCCCCGAAGAGGGCAGAATCCACGGCAGCGTACCACCAATCTACGGAAAAGTCCGGCGCAACAGCCTGCAAGACAAGGTTCCACGACGCACGGGAGTCGGGTGTGGAAAAGCGTCTCGTCGTTACAAGAGCTAGGAGCGACAGTACGCGGGTTTTTACGCGAGATGCGGGCGTTCACCTGCCCCCGCTGCCGAGATGCGGTACCCCCACCGTCACAGTTGACTCTCTCCACCCTATGCATCTCTTGCTCGTCAGTCTTGCCAGCGGTGGCCTCAGCCACAGCTGGCAAGACTGACGCGAGCCTCCGGGTTCCAGTGCCGCATCTCTCTCGGCGCAACCGTCTGTACGACATGGTTCCACGACGCACGGAAGTCGGGTTTGGAAAAGCGTCTCGTCGTTACAAGAGCTAGGAGCGACAGTACACGGGTTTTTACGCGAGATGCGGGCGTTCACCTGCGGAGATGCGGTACCCCCACCGTCACGGTAAAACCTCTCCACCCTATGTATCTCTTGCTCGTCAGTCTTGCCAGCGGTGGCCTCACCCACCGCTGGCAAGACTGACACGAGGATGTACTTGTCGTCCTCAAAGTGGGCCTCCGGGTTTCATTACCGCATCTCTCTCGGCGTAACCACCTGTAAGACAAGGTTCCACGACGCACGGGAGTCGGGTTTGGAAAAGCGTCTCGTCGTTACAAGAGCTAGGAGCGACAGTACACGGGTTTTTACGCGAGAGATGCGGGCGTTCACCTGCCCCCGCTGCCGAGATGCGGTACCCCCACCGTCACAGTTGACTCTCTCCACCCTATGCATCTCTTGCTCGTCAGTCTTGCCAGCGGTGGCCTCAGCCACAGCTGGCAAGACTGACGCGAGCCTCCGGGTTCCAGTGCCGCATCTCTCTCGGCGCAACCGTCTGTACGACATGGTTCCACGACGCACGGAAGTCGGGTTTGGAAAAGCGTCTCGTCGTTACAAGAGCTAGGAGCGACAGTACACGGGTTTTTACGCGAGATGCGGGCGTTCACCTGCGGAGATGCGGTACCCCCACCGTCACGGTAAAACCTCTCCACCCTATGTATCTCTTGCTCGTCAGTCTTGCCAGCGGTGGCCTCACCCACCGCTGGCAAGACTGACACGAGGATGTACTTGTCGTCCTCAAAGCGGGCCTCCGGGTTTCATTACCGCATCTCTCTCGGCGTAACCACCTGTAAGACAAGGTTCCACGACGCACGGGAGTCGGGTTTGGAAAAGCGTCTCGTCGTTACAAGAGCTAGGAGCGACAGTACACGGGTTTTTACGCGAGAGATGCGGGCGTTCACCTGCTCTTGCTGTCGAGATGCGGGTAATCCCACCCCTCACACTTAACTATCTCCACCCTATGCATCTCTTGCTCGTCATTGTTGCCAGCGGTGGCCTGAGGCTCTTCCAAATGGAGGAGTCGGCCCACGCTTCTTGGAATGCTTTTTGCGCAGCTTAATGGGCGACAAGCTGCTGCTCTTGCCTCCATAGGCGGAGACGCGGGTCGGGGAGGCGGAGATATGGCACCGCCACGGGAAGATGTGGCCCTGCGACTCCCACCAGGGGCACCCGAAGGCGCCTGATGGCTTGACGTGGCTTCGCGTTTCGGCTTAGGCGCCTGGAAGGGTCGTCGTCCTCCAGCTCTATCGCCATCTTGAAGGAGGACTCGGCCCGCGCTCCTTGGAATGCTTCTTGCGCAGCTTAATGGGCGACAAGCTGCTCTTGCCTCCCGTGCTCAACGCACCGTGCGGGCGCTTCGTCGCACTCGAAGGCTGAGGCTCACTCGGCTGCTTGGCAGTCTCCGAGGGACCAAGCCTGCTCGGGGGAGGGGCGGAGCTGCTCGAAGCTCTATCAAGAGACCTGCTGCAGCGCCGTTTTGGGAGCCATCTCCGCCGGACCCCGGTGGCGGCGGTTGAGATGCGGGCTTAGAGGACCCGCCAGCCTGACGCGGCGCCGCTACGACCTGGTAGTAGCGTTCGTCGACCAAGACGGTGGGGGGTAAAGAGCTGGCTCGGCAACCTTCCAGTATGAATATTTTTATGACAAAAGGGGATTTAATTGCCCATATGCTTTACAATACTATACAGATTGCAAGGCAGTACCACTAATGCCTGATATTTGCTCGGGGCACGCCGCAGATTGCTGCAGCGCTGCACCGCAGATGCTGCCTTAAGGCATGCTTTGATTGCCTAGATGGCTGCAAACCATTTAGTATGCGGGACTGCATGGCATAGAAGGGATGTGAACACGCATCGGCTTGACGATACTATACAGATTTGCAAGGCAGTACGGCTAATACCTTATAATAGCTGGCGGCACGCCGCAGATTGCTGCAGCCATTTGCCTAGATGGCTGCAAACCATTTAGTATGCGGGGCTGCATGGCATGAAAGGGATGTGAACACGCACCGGCTTGACGATACTATACAGATTTGCAAGGCAGTAGGGCTAATACCTGATAATAGCTGGCGGCACACCGCAGATTGCTGCAGCCATTTGCCTAGATGGCTGCAAACCATTTAGTATGCGGGACTGCATGGCATAGAAGGGATGTGAACACGCACCGGCTTGACGATACTATACAGATTTGCAAGGCAGTAGGGCTAATACCTTATATTTGCTGGCGGCACGCCGCAGAGTGCTGCAGCGCTGCACCGCAGATGCTGCCTTAAGGCATGCTTTGATTGCCTAGATGGCTGCAAACCATTTAGTATGCGGGACTGCATGGCATAGAAGGGATGTGAACACGCACCGGCTTGACGATACTATACAGATTGCAAGGCAGTACGGCTAATACCTTATAATAGCTGGCGGCACGCCGCAGATTGCTGCAGCCATTTGCCTAGATGGCTGCAAACCATTTAGTATGCGGGGCTGCATGGCATGAAAGGGATGTGAACACGCACCGGCTTGACGATACTATACAGATTTGCAAGGCAGTACGGCTAATACCTTATATTTGCTGGCGGCACACCGCAGATTGCTGCAGCGCTGCACTGCAGATGCTGCCTTAAGGCATGCTTTGATTGCCTAGATGGCTGCAAACCATTTAGTATGCGGGACTGCATGGCATAGAAGGGATGTGAACACGCATCGGCTTGACGATACTATACAGATTTGCAAGGCAGTACGGCTAATACCTTATATTTGCTGGCGGCACGCCGCAGAGTGCTGCAGCGCTGCACCGCAGATGCTGCCTTAAGGCATGCTTTGATTGCCTGGATGGCTGCAAACCATTTAGTATGCGGGACTGCATGGCATAGAAGGGATGTGAACACGCATCGGCTTGACGATACTATACAGATTTGCAAGGCAGTAGGACTAATACCTTATATTTGCTGGCGGCACGCCGCAGAGTGCTGCAGCGCTGCACCGCAGATGCTGCCTTAAGGCATGCTTTGATTGCCTGGATGGCTGCAAACCATTTAGTATGCGGGGCTGCATGAATCACCAACATGCGCCGCCCGCCGCGCGTTGGCGCCCCGCTGCGCGGCCCGCCGCGCGTTGGCGCCCCGCTGCGCGGCCCGCCGCGCGTTGGCGCCCCGCTGCCCCGGCCGCCGCGCGTTGGCGCCCCGCTGCCCCGGCCGCCGCGCGTTGGCGCCCCGCTGCCCCGGCCGCCGCGCGTTGGCGCCCCGCTGCCCCGGCCGCCGCGCGTTGGCGCCCCGCTGCCCCGGCCGCGGCGCGTTGGCGCCCCGCTGCCCCGGCCGCGGCGCGTTGGCGCCCCGCTGCCCCGGCCGCGGCGCGTTGGCGCCCCGCTGCCCCGGCCGCCGCGCGTTGGCGCCCCGCTGCCCCGGCCGCGGCGCGTTGGCGCCCCGCTGCCCCGGCCGCGGCGCGTTGGCGCCCCGCTGCCCCGGCCGGGGCGCGTTGGCGCCCCGCTGCCCCGGCCGCGCTAGCAAAGGAAGTGCGGTTTGTGAAATCAACGGACAGGAGTCGATTCAACTCTTATCTGCGGTTGAGAATGATTTGTTATGATCGTTGACTATGATTAATGAGGTATTGTCCAAGGAGCTATGGCAGCGAAATTCAAGCTGCATGAAACCCTTGTCACGGACCAGACACGAACTCACGTTGCTTGCCGAGGTGCTCCGAGAGGTGCGCTCTTAAAGTCGCCGAATCTCTTCCGACGACCAGCCACAAGGCGTGTTCGTTGGTCTCGGGGTTTCTTGGGTGCTTTGACGCGATGAAAAGTACACGATTCGCTGTCAACAGGCTGTCGAGGTAGACCATTCGCGGGAGGGGCCCTTGCGTCAAGTAGATGCTCGGAATCTGCACGCGATCGATTTCCGCCTTGGAGGCCGCCAGCAACGGTAGGAGGACATCCAGGTGAGTAAACCAAGGCGACGTGACAACGACAAAGGGCTCCTTGGACAGGGCAGCGTTACAAGTAGAGCTAGGAGCGACAATACACGGGTTTGTACACGAGAGATACATTTAGTAGGAGGCCGAGATGTCCGCGCAGGCGGCGTTACGGGCTTTGCGTCCCGAGATGAGGGCTTTTTGGGCGGAGATGTGGGTCGGGGACGCAGAGATGGGGCACCGCCACGGGAAGATGTGGCAAGGCGACTTCCAGCAGCGGCACCCGAAGGCGCCTGGCGGCTTGACCGGGTTTCGCGTTTCGGCTTAGGCGCCTGGAAGGGGTCGTCGGCCTCCAATTCTTTCGCCATCTTCAAAGGAGGACTCGGCCCGCGCTTCTCGGAACGCTTCCTACGCAGCTTCATGGGCGACAAGCTGCTCTTGCCTCCTGTGCTCAACGCATAGTGCGAGCGCTTCGTCGCTCTCGAAGGCTGAGGCTCACTCGGCGGCTTGGCAGTCACCGAGGGACCAAGCCTGCTCGGGGGAGGGGCGGAGCTGCTCGAAGCTCGAGGCGACCTGCTGCAGCGCCGTTTTGGGAACCATCTCCACCGGACCCCGCTGGCGGTGGTTGAGATGCGGGCTTAGAGGACCCGCCAGCCTAACGATGCGCCGCTACGACCTGGTAGTAGCGGTTGTCGACCAAGACGGTGCGGGGTGTCGAGCTGCCTTGGCAGGGCTGGCAGGTGTTGGTGGACTTCGTGAAGCGTTTGTTCTTGACTTGTTGAATGCCGCGCCGCATCTCGTAGTCGTTGTGCCATTCGCGCACGCTGCGAATCGAGTAGCCACAGTGTTTCACATTTTTCGCCGAGCATTGGGTCGACAAGTGGCGCTTCTTGTTGAAGGGGGGTCGTGGAGATGGTCTATGTAGGGAGGGGGGGGGGGGACGTGTGAGAATCTTTTCCCTCACGCGCGAAGATGCGCACACGTTTGAAGGTTCTGTTGACAAGGGGCGAGGGGTTACCATTTTGCTCCCACTTGTGGCGCTTGTGGCGGGGCTCGTTTGTCCAGGCGGACACCCCCGACAGTATTGGGCCCCTCCTCCTCCTCCTCCTCCTCTTCCTCCTCCTCCTCCTCCTCCTCCTCCGCTTACTGTCCGTGCTCATCCTCATGAATCGTGGCCAAAGGTTCACCTTGACCGGCTTCAGACTGTTCGACATCGGTCTGGGTGAGTTGAGATCCATGAGATGCGCGATGGCGAGGTGCGCTTAACGCAGCCCACGGCGCCGAGATGAGTGATGCTAACGAAGATGCGAGTCCGCGTACCGTTGGAATCGCTCGGGGAGTGGGTCCAAAGGTGGCACTCCTTGAGGCTCGGGGTTAGGCTGAGGCCCCGGCTCGGCCAAAGGCTGCGAATCTCCGCAGTACCAAGGCCATGGCGGTCCGCTTCGATGTTGCCCACCGCTCGGTTGCAGGGGCCTTATGGGCTGAGTCGCGGGTATTGGAGCCTGAGACGCCCTCCTGCCCGAACGCAAGTGCATCTGCGGAGAATCTTGCGCCATGGGGGTCACTAGCAGTGCGTCGGGAGCCGTCGTTGGCTCGAAACCAAGCGCAGCTGCAGGTGCCCCCGCCACCGGAGTCTTCAACCGGGCAGAGGTGCGTTTTCCTTTGCGAGGACGGTCTGCCATGCTTTTGTGAACCAAGATGCGTGAAGATGCCTCCCTAAACAAAAGCGCGAGGGTGCTTGCGAGTGATAGAAGAGTGAAAAGCACAGCGACGGAGTAGCATTCGAGGCAAAAACGGTTAGCATGGGCTGGTAGCGACGCATCTCATCAAGGGGCGGTGGACAGATGCGTAGTGCATAGTGCAGTATAGGTGAAGGGTACCTCGTACAGTGTTGGCAAGAATGTGTGAAAGGCCAGTTTCACAGTACATTCGTACGGTATTGGGCGTTACTCAGTTTTTGCACCCCCCTTGGGGGGTGCAAAAACCGAGTTAAGGGGGGCACATTTTCGAGTCCGTAAATGTCCCCATTTTGACTCGATATTTGCCCTTTTTCCCAGTCCACGCATGACGGGCGTCCGGCCAGGACACGCACATGATAGTGCATGTGGCCGCCTCCCGCCACTGCTCGTAGTGCTCCTGTCAACATGGCGACGAGCAAGTCGGCATGTCCCGCAGATGGCTGCGGGGCGGGTGGCGCGAGCGCAGCCTCGCTCGCCTCGACAACCCCCTCAGCCCGATCAGTCGCCTCGACCACGGCCTCCTCCGCCTCCTGACGCGGCGCACCAGGCGCATCATCGTCGCCTGGCAGGGCGTCCCCCCCCGCAACGGCGCCGTCGGTGGTGGCCGACGCCGTCGTGGCGGGGTGTTGTGAGGAGGTGGCCCTAGACATAGGTGGGGCCGGCACCGCCATGTGTTGCTCCACATGCGGTGCGGTTCCTGACGCGACAACTCCGTCGCACCAGTACCGGCGCCGGCACCCCACGCCTGCTGGGCTTACCACCAACGGGCATGTTTCCTTTGGGAGGCGGTTCATCCGCGTCGGAGGTGAGCGGCGGTGCCTGTGTGGGTGTGGATACTGCCCGGCCATTAGGGCTCCCGCCGCCTGCCGCTCCGCCGACCCACGCCGCGGCGTGTGCTGCGCCCCGCATAGTCGCCTCGAATATATTATACATGACGCGGGGACGGGGGGGGGGGGGGGGGGATTCGTGCGTTTCGTATGTCGGCGGAACGGCGTGCGAAGCTGCGGCTGGCGAAGGTGGTGGAAGTAAGCGTGGCGGCGTCGGCGGCGTATTACCGTGCGTGCATGCGTGCGCAACCCCGTGGCAGCAAGCGCCGGACTCGGCGTGTGCCGGCGGCAGAGCTGCGAAGCCATGGACACGGTACGGGATGCCAAGTCTGGCTAAGCAACTGCCGAGGCTGGCGGCTTAACCTCCATGTCCGGCGGTTGAGGGACGGAAAGTGCGTAGAAGTTGATCGGCAAAGCGGGCATATAAGCCTGGCTGTGCTAGGTTCCTATTAATTAAGTAATGGCGGTTTGTGCTAAGTAATTCGTAGGGGTGGACCATGCAGCGCAAGTAGGGGGCGGTATAAATGAGGCCGGGCACATATACTGCTCCACGAAACGACACTGTCGCACGTGTAGTTGAATAGACCCCCCCCCCCCCCCCCCCCCGCCGGGTCGGCCCGCCGGGTCGGCCCGCCGACCCGCCACGGCATGTAATATCTGTCATGCATCGCCGGGGTATGTGTGAGTGGATGCCCCGCCGCCACATCCCCCCCCCCCCCCCCCCCCCCCCCATTTACACTTGTGCACTCATTAAGTTTGGGCTGGTTTCGGAGCAGTACATGTACGTATGTATATACATACAATGGAACGTAGGACCTGCGCGGAAAGAGGCGGGGCTGGCGGAGTGCGTTGGGGGTGCGTAGAGTAGCGTGTTGGTGAGATTCGGGGTGCATCGGACGCCGGATGCCCATCCACCCAGCGTAAAAGACGCGTACGTAATATTCACACTATATATATTCACACGCAAATGTGTGAAAACCGGACATTCCGTGCCGGATGGGTGGGAATACGGCGTCTGATGCAGCCAAAATCCCAGCAACACGCTATTCTATGCACCGCCAATGCACTCCGCCAGCACCGCCTCATTCTCTGTCGATTTCGAAAATGCCTTCACATTATCCACCGCTAATAATTGCAATTGCCACTGTGTAATGTTGTCACGATGTGCGCACACAACAACACTTACTACCGGTTCCGACGCGGATGGAGGCGAGGCTTGCGGAGTGCGTTGGGGGTGCGTAGAGTAGCGTGCTGCAAATAATTGGGGTGCATCGGACGCCGGATGCCCATCCACCCGGCGTAAAAGACGCGTAATATTCACACTATATTAACACACAAATGTGTGTAAACCGGACATTCCGTGCCGGATGGGTGGGAATACGGCGTCCGATGCAGCCAAAACCCCATCAACACGCTATTCTATGCACCGCCAATGCACTCCGCCAGCACCGCCTCATTCTCCGTCGATTTCGAAAACGCCTTCACATTATCCACCGCTAATAATTGCAATTGCCACCGTGTAATGTTGTCACGATGTGCGCACACAACAACACTTACAACCGGTTCCGACGCGGATGGAGGCGAGGCTTGCGGAGTGCGTTGGGGGTGCGTAGAGTAGCGTGCTGCAAATAATTGGGGTGCATCGGACGCCGGATGCCCATCCACCCGGCGTAAAAGACGCGTAATATTCACACTTTATTAACACACAAATGTGTGAAAACCGGACATTCCGTGCCGGATGGGTGGGAATACGGCGTCCGATGCAGCCAAAACCCCAGCAACACGCTATTCTATGCACCGCCAATGCACTCCGCCAGCACCGCCTCATTCTCTGTCGATTTCGAAAACGCTTTCACATTATCCACCGCTAATAATTGCAATTGCCACTGTGTAATGTTGTCACGATGTGCGCACACAACAACACTTACTACCGGTTCCGACGCGGATGGAGGCGAGGCTTGCGGAGTGCACTGGCGGTGCACAGACTAGCGGGAGACTAGATCCATTGTCGCTTATTTACAAGCACATGCGGTGCTGCCAGACCTGATCGTCTACGGCCGATATAATATTCACACTATATTAACATCGGTGCACACCGCCGCACACCGCCGCACACCGCCGCACAACGATGCGCGCGCACATTCGTCGCGCACATATACGCGCGCCCTACCGCACATATTATCCCGGATTCACTCGCCGTATCCATTACGCCGTGCTACTTCAACAATAAACATTGCGAAATTACACCGACACAATGCCGCACCGACTAGCTCTTGACAATACGTGCATGTAAATAGTAGTGGCGCGCTGCTCCTCGCCTCCGATGTGTCGTTGACTGCTGCGGAAGGCGGTCGTCGACTGGGTGTTAGTTTCTCCACCTCGCCCCCCCCCCCCCCCCCCTTCACCGCTCACAGCGCCATGGCAGACCTCGCCCCCCCGAGCAAAAGTGGGCGGCGAGCCTTGTTGTCTCGCGTGTCCGCGCCGCCGGCATCGAGGAGGACGAGAAAGACATGAGGAAACGCGTGACAAGGTGGGCGCGCAACAAAACACTCCATCCTCCACATTAGCACGCACCCACTCGTGGCTAACTTGTGCCGCGCGCAGGTTCGTCCGGGAGCGCCGTAAGGCCCACCTCAACGCCAAGGCTTCCACAGTGCCAGCGGCGCAACTCGTGGTGGCCGAGGAGGCCGCATCCTCAGCCGCTTAAAGGCGAAACGATTGTGGCTTGTTGTGGGCGTCTGGGCACAGGGGGCGTCCCGACGCCAAGGTAAGGAAGCTCATGGCGGCGTCGTCGACGGCACAGCCTCCCGGGGTGGTGAAGACACTGACGGATGACAAGAAGCGGAAGAGGCCAGTGAAGAAGCGCCGAGGTAAGAAACTGACGGTCGCGGAGTCGGAGGCGGAGTCGGAGGCGCAGGCGGAGGCGGAGGCGGAGGCGGAGGCGGAGGCAGAGGCGGAGGCAGCGAGATCGTCGAAGCGGAGGGTCCCCCGGGCACGCAAGAACAAGAACAAGCAGTAACCCCCGCCCCCTTACCCCCCTCCCCTCACTCCCCCGGCGGGAGCGGCGGGCGGCGGGGGGGGGGGGGGGGGGGGCGGCGGGGGGACCACGCCCGCCCGCCTCCCCCCCCCCCCCCCCCCCCCCCGGGCCACATTCCCCGATGGCAGCTGTCGCGAATATTGTAATTCAAACATTCTTCGGCAAACCGCTGCCTGCCCCCGCCCTCCGCCTCGCGAATATTTATGTAACGTGAGCACTCTTTGGCAAAACATGGCAGCCAAACCGCCCGTCTGATGACCTTTGATCGGACGGCGGGCAGGCCCCTAGCCGAATAGTACGGCTGCGATTTGCGCTCCCATGTACTAATAGTCGTAGTTATCCACAGGACGACTCGTCATCGCGCCCGGGTTCGTACTAGATACCCGGTACCGGCTTAATAAATATATCGCGTACTACCCGGTACCACCCGGTACTACCCGGTACTACACGGACAACCTCGCACCTTATACTTCAGTGCCATGTAACACATTATACGTCATGTACGACTACCACAATGATTACAAAAAGGATTTATCGCCCGCCGGCAATAACGCCGGATGTACTCGCACGTAACTGGATGGACATGCCGCCACCAGCAGCAGCTTTCACGGATAATAGTGGTACC
Source organism: Tetraselmis striata (assembly GCA_006384855.1). Taxonomy (NCBI): domain Eukaryota; kingdom Viridiplantae; phylum Chlorophyta; class Chlorodendrophyceae; order Chlorodendrales; family Chlorodendraceae; genus Tetraselmis; species Tetraselmis striata. The sequence continues at coordinate 121,614 of VCJN01003570.1, forward strand.
GGTACGGTAGTGCTTCGTCACCCGTATGTCACATCTGAATCTCACAGTGGGGGGGGGGGGGGGGGGGGAGGGGGGGGGGGGGGGGGGGCGCCCATTGAGCTGGTCACAGCGCCCCACGCGGGAATGCGAGCATGCGACGGCAGCTGCCGCAGCATCCGTCATATCCGCGTGCGCATGATGAACGGGACAGCCAAGCCCTTCCGGGTCGGCTAGGGTTACAGCTAGGGTTCCATACCCGGTTGAGACCACAGGCAGGGCACCTGATTGGTTAGGGTTCCATACCCTGGCCATAGCCCTGAGCGAGGCGCAAGGAGACATACATACCGGAGATCAGAGACCCGCCCAAGCACACCTCGGCGGGACTTCTATGGGAACTCAGATAGTACCTATAATCGGGACATCTAACAGGGACCCCTAAGGTAGACTACCTGCAGAAGACGAAGTACTGTACTGCTGCTGGTACAAGGCGCAAGACTCACTGTAGCCGCGGCCGAGTAGTAGTATAGGACTTAATGAGTACAATTAGACAAGGGCAGTGCGTAATGCGTCTGGCGCGCGGTGCGCGCACGGCGCGCGTGCTATTAGCACTTAGCGTGACGTGCGGCCGCCTTGCCATGGCCGCAATCGCGTGCTTATAGAGGGCCTCCGCCTTCTGGCGGTCCCTCTTCCCCTTTGTCTTGCCTGTGTGTGCCTGCTGTGTGTGCCTGTGTGTGCCTGTGTTTGCCTATGACAGGCATAGGCAAGAGCTTGTGTACGGGACGGAGACGGTGTAAGAGACGGAGATCGGCTTGAGGAACGAGGGCCAAATAATGCAATCACGGTAGCCTGCGTGCTTGTCGTACGGTCGCACGCGTGCTGCTCGATGCATCGTGCGCGCGTGCTGCTGGTGGTGCTGGGTTGTCACCAGCCGACCCGGTACCGACGTAAAGTACTGTATGAACGGTTGATAGCTGCGACCAGCGCTGCATAAAGTACTGCACGGGGTGGTAGTGACCTGTGGTGAGGGGCTTCATTGCCACTGGCATTCACCCCCCTGAGTACGGGCAAGACCAGCAATGCAGGTCTGAACTAAAGCCGTATAGGCGTCTGAGAGGTGCCTATAGTGACTTAGGTTCGCGTTCATGGGCCGCCCATTGAGCTGGTGACAGCGCCCCACGCGGGAATGCGAGCATGCGACGGCAGCACGGTCCGGCGAGTGTGTGTCAGGTAGGCGCAGCCGCTTTCTAAAATAAACAAGTCCCGCGCCGCACCTCACATTCATATTATATTAATATCATTCATTCAGATTATATCATTATCCAGCGAAGCGTCGATTTTTCGGCGGTGAGCTTTATTGCCGTACGAGTACCCGAATAGTGCAGCGGATCGGGCCTATAGGTGCATGACTAAAGCGCTTATCTACT
>VCJN01003571.1:0-14782 GCA_006384855.1 Tetraselmis striata
CGCGCGCGCGGCAGCAGGCATGCCGGGAGAGGGATGGATGTCGAGTGTGTCGAAGAATGGCGTGTACACATGCAAGCACTGCCACGGCATCGTGACGGGCAGTAGTGAAAGGACGGCGCGAGAGCGGCACTTCCGGAAATACCCGAACTGTAGCCACTCGTTGAAGCGTGCGGCTAAGTTGCACCGCAAGGCCGCCTTATTACAAGCAGCAGCAGCAGGGCGGCAGCAGCAATAGCAGCAGCGGCAGGGGCGGCAGCAGGAGTAGCTGCAGCCGTCGGAAACGGCCCGCCGGCGCCGGTCTCGGAGGACGATGTGATGGGTGTGGGGGAGGACCCCGTTGGCGAAGACGGTGTGGACATCGACGCGCCTGCGTGGCCGCCGGCGGACGTGGAAGCTGCCGATGAGGGCGTGATACGGAAAGGCGATCCCGGTGACTTCTACATGAAGGTCATCGCCAAGAAGTTCCGGGGAGTATGGCACTACGGCGTGATAACCGGCGTCGTTACCGAGTGGGTGTTGGAGGACTACGGCGGGGCGACCCAGTGGCGTGCTGTTTTCGAGGACGGTGACATTGTGGACCTTCTGCGTTCAGAGGTGAGTGGGCCCGGCCTGCGTGCGGGTGGCACCACTCAACTGCGGCTGTATGGAATCACACGCACCCGCCGCACGCACCCGTCGGCGTGGCAGGTTGTGGAGGCTATGGCGGCTGCCCAGGAGCACCCCCCTGTGGATGCGGACGGGGATGCTCGCTTGGTAACCGTCCATGAAGGCGATGACTTGTCCAGTGAATCACGCACCTTGCCCGGCGTGCGTTCAACACAACCCGGCTGGCGGAGGCCAAGCACAACACTGGCTGCCATGGCGTGTGCCATGTGCATGTGGTCCTGGGCTATGTCAGCATGGTCAACCTCTTCCCCCTCGCGCCGTTCCACCTGTTTTTTTTTGGCTTGGGAAGGGACTTCTGGAGGAAATTTGTCACCGTGCAGGGCCACATTGGATTCCGAGCTATGAAGCAGGAAGACCGGCGCCAGGCTTTAGTCCCGATACCCAGCAACTTTGGACGCGGGTCGCGCCCTTCGTTTGCGGTGTCCAAGAAGTCGAAAGGTAACCCCCCCCCCCCCCCCCCCCCCCCCGGGCGTGGGCGTGGGCGTGGGCATGACGGCATTCCCCTCCATGACTGCAGGGTCAAGCAAGGTGACGGTGCAGTCCGGCTGGGTCATGGAGGACTGCATGCACCACATGGAAACATTTTCCATTCTTAACGCCGGTCCGCTGTTCGAGGAGGCCCGGGTGAAGGCGATCATGACCGAGAAGGAGCTTCGCGTCTCCAGGCGGTGCTTGGGCACATGTACAAGCGCATGCAAGGAGCTGCGTGGTTCGTCACGCGGTGGGGGTTGCAGAATGTGGTGACGGAGGAGGACGGCCCGAGCGCAAGGCGCAGGTGGACGCGCTCACCAGGGAGGGGAGGACTCTAGACCCAGCGCGGCGCCAAGGCGCAGCGGCCGGGGCGGCGCGGCGCCAAGGCGCGGCGCCCGCGGCAGCGCGGCGCCAAGGCGCGGCGGCCGCGGCAGCGCGGCGCCAAGGCGCGGCGGCCGGGGCAGCGCGGCGCCAAGGCGCGGCGGCCGGGGCAGCGCGGCGCCAAGGCGCGGCGGCCGGGGCAGCGCGGCGCCAAGGCGCGGCGGCCGGGGCAGCGCGGCGCCAAGGCGCGGCGGCCGGGGCAGCGCGGCGCCAAGGCGCGGCGGCCGGGGCAGCGCGGCGCCAAGGCGAGTGGGATGGGCGGGGCAGCGGTTGCTACCGAGTGAGGTGTCGCATCGTTTGCAGTAGCAACGCAGCCTTTCTGGTTGCATAGTGTGACGCCGTATGGATGTAACCCAGCAGTACGCGCAGAGTGCAAGTGCAAGCTGCTGGTGGCGGGGATCCACGCGAGGTCGCAGGACGGTGCGCGAGGGGGGGGGGGGGGGGGGGGGCAGCGGCTGTGGGATAGGCGGGGCAGCGGTTGCTACCGAGTGAGGCGTAGCATCGTTTGCAGTAGCAACGCAGCCTTTCCGGTTGCATAGTGTGACACCGCCTGGATGTAACCCAGCAGTACGCACAAAGTGCAAGTGCTACACGTCCGTGTGCCCCACCCAATGACATTGCGCCCGACCTCACTGACGGCATGTCTCGCTCTCCTTCATCTCCTGGGCCGTCCGCCGCCTCGCCCTGCGCACCCCACCAGCCGCGCGTGCCTTCTCGGAAGCCTCACACACGGCGGCGCGAGTCGCGTCGTGGAACGCGTCCCTGACATGGCGGAACTCCGCCCTCACCGTGGCCGTGGTCGGGCAGGGGACTGCCCGCTGATGGGTCGCCATGCATGGGTACTTGGGGCCGCACAAAGCCGGGGTGCCGTCGCAGCAACACTCCCAGTCCGTCCGTTGGCCGCAGTCCACGCACATGATAGTGCATGTGGCCGCCTCCCGCCACTGCTCGTAGTGCTCCGGTCAACATGGCGACGAGCAAGTCGGCATGTCCCGCATGTGGCTGCGGGGCGGGTGGCGCGATCGCAGCCTCGCTCGCCTCAACAACCCCCTCAGCCCGATCAGTCGCCTCGACCACGGCCTCCTCCGCTTCCTGACGCGGCGCACCACGCGCATCATCGTCGCCTGGCAGGGCGTCCCCCCCCGCAACGGCGCCGTCGGCGGTGGCCGACGCCGTCGTGGCGGGGTGTTGTGAGGAGGTGGCCCTAGACATAGGTGGGGCCGGCACCGCCATGTGTTGCTCCACATGCGGTGCGGTTCCTGACGCGACAGCTCCGTCGCACCAGTACCGGCGCCGGCACCCCACGCCTGCTGCGCTTACCACCAACCGGCATGTTTCCTTTGGGAGGTGGTTCATCCGCGTCGGAGGTGAGCGGCGGTGCCTGTGTGGGTGTCGATACTGCCCGGCCATTAGGGCTCCCGCCGCATGCCGCTCCGCCGATCCACGCCGCGGCGTGTGCTGCGCCCCGCATAGTCGCCTCGAATATATTATACATGTCGCGGGGACGGGGGGGGAAAGGGGGGGGGGGGGATTCGTGCGTTTCGTATGTCGGCGGAACGGCGTGCGAAGCTGCGGTTGGCGAAGGTGGTGGAAGTAAGCGTGGCGGCGTCGGCGGCGTATTACCGTGCGTGCATGCGTGCGCAACCCCGCGGCAGCAAGCCCCGGACTCGGCGTGTGCCGGCGGCAGAGCTGCGAAGCCATGGACACGGTACGGGATGCCAAGTCTGGCTAAGCAACTGCCGAGGCTGGCGGCTTTACCCCCATGTCCGGCGGTTGAGGGACGGAAAGTGCGTAGAAGTTGATCGGCAAAGCGGGCATATAAGCCTGGCTGTGCTAGGTTCCTATTAAGTAATGGCGGTTTGTGCTAAGTAATTCGTAGGGGTGGACCATGCAGCGCAGGTAGGGGGCGGTATAAATGAGGCCGGGCACATATACTGCTCCACGAAACGACACGGTCGCACGTGTAGTTGAATAGACCCCCCCCCCCCCCCCCCCCCCCCCCCCACCGCCCGCCGGGTCGGCCCGCCGGGTCGGCCCGCCGACCCGCCACGGCATGTAATATCTGTCATGCATCGCCGGGGTATGTGTGAGTGGATGCCCCGCCGCCACATCCCCCCCCCCCCCCCCCCCATTTACACTTGTGCACTCATTAAGTTTGGGCTGGTTTCGGAGCAGTACATGTACGTATGTATATGTTAAGATCCATGTGGACATGCGGTCCATGTGTACATGGAGGGGTCCATGTGAACATGGAGCCTCCATTGACCCATGTCCACATGGCCCGTACCATGTACACATGGAGTTAACCGGAAACGGTCCATGTGAACACGGGCCGTTGGCTGACCCATGTACACATGGACTGCCCTCGACAAACGACCATGTACACACGGACCGGCCCATGTGCGCATGGAGCGCGGTACTTGGACCATTTACACATGGATCCACGCTATCCAGCCCATGTGTGATATGGTAAGTTTCTGTCCGCATTTTAAGGCAAAATTAATTCGATTTCAATTAAGTTCAAATTAAGTAGCAGATTCCATTAACTTTAAATTAGAGTGAAATTAAAGAGAGACTTTGGTTAAACATTATTTTATTCTAGAATTTAGTTCATCACACGGACTGGGGTGGCAGCTCCCTGAGCGCTAGTGCCAGCACCATGGTCCTCAATGTTCCGACAGCAGTTGTTATCAGGGTGACACCTAGAGTTGCATTTCCTACCAGCTTTGCGGCAACTGCACACACTGGTGGCACGCGGCCCTTTACATGTGCATTTATCATTCCTCGGCCCCCAAATAGTAACACAGATCTTACTTACACCTTCTCTGAGGGAGATCTTCTTTCATGATGCTTGGTCGCTCCACTTCTCTACCACACCCGCTAAGCCCACCCGCGCGAGTGCAACGTTGCTGCCCATATGTGGTCTTGATAACACCTGCGTCCACAGCCACTCTGTAAGAATTGCATTCTGTCACCTGCAAAACAGGGGGTTGGGGAGGGCATTTGAGAGAGAAGATGTGCGCGTCATCACCAGGACACATCAGCAAGCATTGCGTGCAACTGGCATCAGTATACAACAAGAGGAGCATAACATAACTCACCTCACTCACCAGGCATGTCAAGAATCTAGGGTCCACCTTGCCACGGTCCTCCTTTGCCAACGGCACTCTGACCACATCACCCACCACCGGTGCTGGGCCGGCCTTGGAGCGACCCGGGCACGCATCACCCTAGCCTGCTTGGCATGTGCACCACCGCACTAAGCCCTGATTGCGCGCCGCCCGGGACCGTTGGCCAGCTGGGAGGGAGATACTGGACTACAATCGCCAACGGCCGCGCGTGCTTGCACGAGGACTTGTGGAGTAGCCTCTGCCGCTGCAGCCGGAAGCACTGGTGGCTCCTCGGGCGACCTTTGCCTCTTACAGCCCACTGACTCACAGGACGAGGCAGCTGCAACGGTGGCTGCACTTGTCGTTTCAACAGAGCGAGGCACCACATCCACTGTCCCAGCAGCCATGCAATCGTTGCTGCAGTGGCCATCATCCGTTCCACCTGCGTGCAAGACACATGAGTGACACAGTCACACCCATGCCATAAATAACGGGCATGCTGGCAAGATTGACAGCAACAACAGGTTACCTGTGGATATGACATGGTAGAAGGCCTTGCCGCGCCACACTGATGACCCTTGACAAGGCCGGCTGTGGGGATAAGCATCCCAATCTTGCAATGCCCACCATCGCACCAAGCCTTGCATGGGGCGCAATATGTGTCCGGGATCCCATGGCAAGTTGGGGTCTGGGACGTAGGCGCGTAGTGTCGGCTGGTCCTCAGTGCGAGTGAGCAGCTGCTCATCGTGCTGCGCGTTCGCGCTAATCCTGGACGGGATGGGCAGATCTTTTTCGTGTACACGGAGGAGCGGGGAGCAGGGAAATATAAGTTAGCACTTGTGTGTTCATGATATAAATGCTGTGGAATACGAGCTAGCACTGCTACATAATAATTATAGTATTCAAAATAAATACAGAATACAGCAAGCACACATAAAAATATAAGAAGTATTATTTTGAGAGAGAGAGAGAGACATTACAATCAAATGTATGGCCTTGGCTAGAGGACATTATCGTATAACAGTATGTACAACATCATAACCTAATATACATAACCCAATAGCAGCAGCAGTAATTATATATAGAAACCCAACATATATAATATTAACATACGTTAGTAAGAGAAGTGATAATACTAATGTCAATTGTTATATTAGTTAAATAAGAGTTGATTATAATCATATTGATATAATCATTGCTCAGCACTTTATGCTATGGCGCAGTGCATGCGCAGCATGGCAGGCCAACAATACTGCAACGGCTTTGCGGGCATTCACCAACTGGGAGAGGCGCTGGTGTTCTGAAGACATTCACGTCTTCCTGCTCTTGTGGCTGCTGCTCTTGTCGCGCCTGCTCCTCTGTCTGCTGCTCCTTTTCGTCAAAGGGCAATTGGGGGACTTGTTTTCATCACACCAATGTGCGATGTACTCCTCAATGGTGCGGTTGAATCTTTCAATGCCGCCGTTGCTGGGGCTATGCGTAGCTCTCCCTGTTACCATTTGGCAGGCAGGCAAGAGCTTCTTGGTGCTTTCAATCACCTGCAATCACCACACGCACATATCTTAGACTTGCACTTGTATGCAGGCTGAGCAGCATGCTATTTTTTACACAACGGCCCACAAACCTCCTTCGCTTCCTCCTCCGAGAGACCGATTATCTTGCTCGGTTGCTTGTCGGCAACACGGAGAACTCTCTACCATTGTCAGCTTGAAAGATGGCAAGCGGCCCACGGAGAAAGAAGAGTAGAAACAGTTTCCCTGCTGTGGTATACTTCTGCAGGGATGGGGCGGGGTGATAAGATACATAGATTAAATAAGAAAGGGGGAAGGCGGAAGCAAGGGGGTTGGATGGGCGCGCAATTATCAAACTCGCCCGCTACTGTGGCATACAAACCTCCTTGTTGGGGATCGGAGTGCAGAAGCAAAACTTGATGCCATGATCGATGTAGGTGAGCAGGAAGCGGTAGCCCTTGTATTCTGATGATTGGTAGTCGATGAGGTCGATCTGGCCACGGGCCCCGAACATGCCCTTGGACAATAATATCGGCCGGTGACCGGCCTAAGCCTTAGTAGTTCTGTGCTTGGCGCAGGTGACGCATGTTTCGCAGAAACGTTTGACGACACGCCTGGGGATGTTGCAGTACCTTCCCAGAATCATTTTGTGAAGCTTCTTGAGCTGCACAGTGTGATGGGGGGGAGGGTACACTTAGTGGTGTGTCCGTAGCCAACATGCGGTGGCAGCAAGCAGAGCGGGACAATGGGAGGGCTCAGTAAGGTACACCTTGGCGTGCACCCCTTTGAGGTGCAAATCCCGGATGTGTTCGAAGACCATCCCGGCGTGACTGACAAGCTTCACCTGCTCCAGAGGGACATTTATGTCCCCTCTCTGGATGAGCATATCGGAGTCTCCGCAGGTCAGGATATCGAAGCGGCGCTGTGTAGCCCAGGCCCGCGATCATTCCTGCTGGACAGTCCAACAAGAAGAGCACTTTGCACCTCAGTACATGGCAGAGGCGCGGCGCCAGTTTATTTCGGCTCGGCGCGGCAGTACAGCAGGCGGCGGCCGCAAGTGCCCGCCCAGTTGCATGCCGTACCGTAGAATCGGCGCCGGCAGCGGAGCTCCAGGCGCAAACAACGAGGCAAAAGAGTCGACTGTCGGGAACTGTACTATGTAGAGGATGGGCGGGCTGGTGCGCGATCGGGTCGGCTAAACGTCAGACTGTACAGTGATAACACGCGAACCCGCCTACCCGCGAGGTCTGTGGGCCATATCGGCGGGCAACCTGCGAACAAGGCGGCATGTCGGCGGGCCCCACCTCTCTCGACGTTTGTTCGAAGTTACGGAGGGTTTGCATGGCTTCATTGTACTCTGCCTCTGTCCGCAACGTCTGGTTGTCTCGACGTTGCCCCACATACTCACGAAGCCTCTTGTTGAAGACGTCGCGGTGCGCCTGCACCACCGATGGTGCCTCAACCTCCGGTTGATCTTCGGCCGGCCCATCCTCCGGTGCGGCAGCGCCTGCGGTAGCATCAGTATTGCCTAACGCCATAGTATCGACCAGAGCCGGCCAGAGCCGGGCAAAGGCGGTCCCGGAGAGGGGAGTTGCCCAGCTGCGATTGAGTGCTACTGTGGGGACGAATGAGCACGGCCTGTCCGCAGGGGTTTTTAATAGCGACTATACCTAGCGCCCGATCGCAGCTCCCGCGCCGGCACGGCACTCGTCCGCAGAATGGCGGGCGCCGCAGCGCCAACCAGCATCTGCCCGTACAAAGGCCGGGTCGTAACCGCGATCCGGCGCCTGCCCGAACAGCGCCTTACCCGCCACCGCGCGTCGTGGCCATGTGCAGATGGGCTTGCCCAGCGCGGACCATTTAAACATGGGACGCGACAGACGTTCCATGCTAACACGGGTCGACCCATGTGGACATGGGCCGACAGACGGCCTATGTCCACACGGATATGACCCGGATTGCTCCATGTGTACATGGTACGCGGCCATGTGGACATGGGTCAATGGAGGCTCCATGTCCACATGGACCGCTCCATGTACACATGGACCGCATGTCCACATGGATCTTAACATATATACATACAATGGAACGTAGGACCTGCGCAGAAAGAGGCGGGGCTGGCGGAGTGCGTTGGGGGTTCGTAGAGTAGCGTGTTGGTGAGATTCGGGGTGCATCGGACGCCGGATGCCCATCCACCCAGCGTAAAAGGCGCGTACGTAATATTCACACTATATTAACACACAAATGTGTAAAAACCGGACATGCCGTGCCGGATGGGTGGGAATACGGCGTCCGATGCAGCCAAAACCCCAGCAACACGCTATTATATGCACCGCCAATGCACTCCGCCAGCACCGCCTCATTCTCCGTCGATTTCGAAAACGCCTTCACATTATCCACCGCTATTTGCAATTGCCACCGTGTAATGTTGTCACGATGTGCGCACACAACAACACTTACTACCGGTTCAATCCCAGATGGAGGCGGGGCTTGCGGAGTGCACTGGCGGTGCGTAGAGTAGCGTGCTGCAAATACTTGGGGTGCATCGGACGCCGGATGCCCATCCACCCGGCGTAAAAGACGCGTAATATTCACACTATATTAACACACAAATGTGTAAAAACCGGACATTCCGTGCCGGATGGATGGGAATACGGCGTCCGATGCAGCCAAAACCCCAGCAACACGCTATTCTATGCACCGCCAATGCACTCCGATAGCACCGCCTCATTCTCTGTCGATTTCGAAAACGCCTTCACATTATCCACCGCTATTTGCAATTGCCACCGTGTAATGTTGTCACGATGTGCGCACACAACAACACTTACTACCGGTTCCGACGCGGATGGAGGCGGGGCTTGCGGAGTGCATTGGCGGTGCGTAGAGTAGCGTGATGTAAATACTTGGGTTGCATCGGACGCCGGATGCCCATCCACCCGGCGTAAAAGACGCGTAATATTCACACTATATTAACACACAAATGTGTAAAAACCGGACATTCCGTGCCGGATGGATGGGAATACGGCGTATGATGCAGCCAAAACCCCAGCAACACGCTATTCTATGCACCGCCAATGCACTCCGATAGCCCCGCCTCATTCTCCGTCGATTTCGAAAACGCCTTTACATTATCCACCGCTATTTGCAATTCCCGCCGTGTAATGTTGTCACGATGTGCGCACACAACAACACTTACTACCGGTTCCGACGCGGATGGAGGCGGGGCTTGCGGAGTGCATTGGCGGTGCGTAGAGTAGCGTGATGTAAATACTTGGGGTGCATCGGACGCCGGATGCCCATCCACCCGGCGTAAAAGACGCGTAATATTCACACTATATTAACACACAAATGTGTGAAAACCGGACATTCCGTGCCGGATGGATGTGAATACGGCGTATGATGCAGCCAAAACCCCAGGAACACGCTATTCTATGCACCGCCAATGCACTCCGCAACCCCCGCCTCATTCCCAGTCGTACGTGCTTGTGCACACGCACGGAATGCTTACACTGCTCCGAAACCACTGTCACATACCCCGCTCATTGGGTACCGATTGCGGCGCATGCACGGCTAGATATTTGTTTACATAAACCCGGGGGGGGGGGGGGGGGGCACAGTGTCCCGCTACTCACCCTGCATTGGATTAGGGCGACGATTGCAAACAAGACGAGGAGGCGCGAATGAACTGCTCCGAAACCACGCGATGTGCCCGGTGACCTCCATATCCAGCACGTCCACCGATGCAAGTAATAAGGACAGGACCCCCCCCCCGCCCCCCCCCACCCGCCAAAGTGGAGGAAGTGTAGGAGTACAACCGGAGCATGACGTGATCCATTGTCGCTTATTTACAAGCACGGGCGGTGCTGCCAGACCGATCGTCTACGGCCGATATAATATTCACACTATATTAACATCGGTGCACACCGCCGCACACCGCCGTACAACGCTGCGCGCGCACATTCGTCGCGCACATATACGCGCGCCCTACCGCACATATTATCCCGGATTCACTCGGTGAAACCGCGTATTCATTACGCCGTGCTACTTCAACAATAAACATTGCGAAATTACACCGACACAATGCCGCACCGACTAGCTCTTGACAATACGTGCATATAGATAGTAGTGGCGCGCTGCTCCTCGCCTCCGATGTGTCGTTGACTGCTGCGGAAGGCGGTCGTCGACTGGGTGTTAGTTTCTCCACCTCGGCCGCCCCCCCCCCCCCCCCCCCCACGGCCCTTCACCGCTCACAGCGCCATGGCAGACCTCGCCCCCCGGGCAAAAGTGGGCGGCGAGCCTTGTGTCCGCGCCGCCGGCATCGAGGAGGGCGAGAAAGACATGAGGAAACGCGTGACAAGGTGGGCGCGCAACAAAACACTCCACCCTCCGCATTAGCACGCACCCACTCGTGGCCAACTTGTGCCGCGCGCAGGTTCGTCCGGGAGCGCCGTAAGGCCCACCTCAACGCCAAGGCTTCCACAGTGCCAGCGGCGCAACTCGTGGTGGCCGAGGAGGCCGCATCCTCAGCCGCTTAAAGGCGAAACGATTGTGGCTTGTTGTGGGCGTCTCGGCACAAGAGGCGTCCCGACGCCAAGGTAAGGAAGCTCATGGCGGCGTCGTCGACGGCACAGCCTCCCGGGGTGGTGAAGACACTGACGGATGACAAGAAGCGGAAGAGGCCAGTGAAGAAGCGCCGAGGTAAGAAACTGACGGTCGCGGAGTCGGAGGCGGAGTCGGAGGCGCAGGCGGAGGCGGAGGCGGAGGCGGAGGCGGAGGCAGCGAGATCGTCGAAGCGGAGGGTCCCCCGGGCACGCAATAACAAGAACAAGCAGTAGCCCCCGCCCCCTTACCCCCTCCCCTCACTCCCCCGGCGGGAGCGGCGGGCGGCGGGACGGGGGGCGGCGGGGGGACCACGCCCGCCCGCTCCCCCCCCCCCTCCCCCCCGGGCCACATTCCCCGATGGCAGCTGTCGCGAATATTGTAATTCAAACATTCTTCGGCAAACCGCTGCCTGCCCCCGCCCTCCCCCTCGCGAATATTTATGTAACGTGAGCACTCTTTGGCAAAACATGGCAGCCAAACCGCCCATCTGATGACCTTTGATCGGACGGCCGGCAGGCCCGTTCAGCAGTACTAGCTATAATGTACACAAATTCCCCAGTGTTACCAAATACGTACGGTTGCGATTTGCGCTCCCATGTACTAATAGTCGTAGTTATCCACAGGACGACTCGTCATCGCGCCCGGGTTCGTACTAGATACCCGGTACCGGCTCAATAAATATATTGCGTACTACCCGGTACTACACGGACAACCTTGTACCTTATACGCCAGTGTCATGTAACAATTCACCGGGCTAGTACAACTACCAGAATGATGACAAAAAGGATTTATCGCCCGCCGGCAATAACGCCGGATGTACTCGCACGTACTTGGATGGAAGTGCCGCCACCAGCAGCAGCCTTCACGGATAAATAATAGTCGCTAGTAGTAGTGCTTCGTCACCCGTATGTCACATCTGAATCTCACAGTGAGCGACTGCGAGTACGAGAGCTGCTACAGGTAGCGACAAGTGTCCCACCTACGGTATCGCGAGCATCCGATGTGGGCACACAACAACACTTACTACCGGTTCCGTCCCACGCGGATGGAGGCGGGGCTTGCGGAGTGCACTGGCGGTGCACAGACTAGCGTGCTGCAAATACTTGGGGTGCATCGGACGCCGGATGCCCATCCACCCGGCGTAAAAGACGCGTAATATTCACACTAAAGTCACACACAAATGTGTGAAAACCGATCATTCCGTGCCGGATGGATGGGAATACGGCGTCCGATGCAGCCAAAACCCCAGCAACACGCTATTCTATGCACCGCCAATGCACTCCGCAACCCCTGCCTCATTCTCCGTCGATTTGGAAAGTGCCTTCAAATTATCCACCGCTATTTGCAATTCCCGCCGTGTAATGTTGTCACGATGTGCGCACACAACAACACTAACTACCGGTTCCGTCCCACGCGGATGGATGCGGGGCTTGCGGAGTGCATTGGCGGTGCGTAGAGTAGCGTGCTGCAAATACTTGGGGTGCATCGGACGCCGGATGCCCATCCACCCGGCGTAAAAGACGCGCAATATTCACACTAAAGTCACACACAAATGTGTGAAAACCGATCATTCCGTGCCGGATGGATGGGAATACGGCGTCCGATGCAGCCAAAACCCCAACAACACGCTATTCTATGCACCGCCAATGCACTCCGCAACCCCCGCCTCATTCTCCGTCGATTTGGAAAGTGCCTTCAAATTATCCACCGCTATTTGCAATTCCCGCCGTGTAATGTTGTCACGATGTGCGCACACAACAACACTTACTACCGGTTCCGTCCCACGCGGATGGAGGCGGGGCTTGCGGAGTGCATTGGCGGTGCGTAGAGTAGCGTGATGCAAATACTTGGGGTGCATCGGACGCCGGATGCCCATCCACGCGGCGTAAAAGACGCGCAATATTCACACTAAAGTCACACACAAATGTGTGAAAACCGATCATTCCGTGCCGGATGGATGGGAATACGGCGTCCGATGCAGCCAAAACCCCAACAACACGCTATTCTATGCACCGCCAATGCACTCCGCAACCCCTGCCTCATTCTCCGTCGATTTGGAAAGTGCCTTCAAATTATCCACCGCTATTTGCAATTCCCGCCGTGTAATGTTGTCACGATGTGCGCACACAACAACACTAACTACCGGTTCCGTCCCACGCGGATGGATGCGGGGCTTGCGGAGTGCATTGGCGGTGCGTAGAGTAGCGTGCTGCAAATACTTGGGGTGCATCGGACGCCGGATGCCCATCCACCCGGCGTAAAAGACGCGCAATATTCACACTAAAGTCACACACAAATGTGTGAAAACCGATCATTCCGTGCCGGATGGATGGGAATACGGCGTCCGATGCAGCCAAAACCCCAACAACACGCTATTCTATGCACCGCCAATGCACTCCGCAACCCCCGCCTCATTCTCCGTCGATTTGGAAAGTGCCTTCAAATTATCCACCGCTATTTGCAATTCCCGCCGTGTAATGTTGTCACGATGTGCGCACACAACAACACTTACTACCGGTTCCGTCCCACGCGGATGGAGGCGGGGCTTGCGGAGTGCATTGGCGGTGCGTAGAGTAGCGTGATGCAAATACTTGGGGTGCATCGGACGCCGGATGCCCATCCACGCGGCGTAAAAGACGCGCAATATTCACACTAAAGTCACACACAAATGTGTGAAAACCGATCATTCCGTGCCGGATGGATGGGAATACGGCGTCCGATGCAGCCAAAACCCCAGCAACACGCTATTCTATGCACCGCCAATGCACTCCGCAACCCCCGCCTCATTCTCCGTCGATTTGGAAAGTGCCTTCAAATTATCCACCGCTATTTGCAATTCCCGCCGTGTAATGTTGTCACGATGTGCGCACACAACAACACTTACTACCGGTTCCGTCCCACGCGGATGGAGGCGGGGCTGGCGGAGTGCATTGGCGGTGCGTAGAGTAGCGTGCTGCAAATACTTGGGGTGCATCGGACGCCGGATGCCCATCCACGCGGCGTAAAAGACGCGCAATATTCACACTAAAGTCACACACAAATGTGTGAAAACCGATCATTCCGTGCCGGATGGATGGGAATACGGCGTCCGATGCAGCCAAAACCCCAGCAACACGCTATTCTATGCACCGCCAATGCACTCCGCAACCCCCGCCTCATTCTCCGTCGATTTGGAAAGTGCCTTCAAATTATCCACCGCTATTTGCAATTCCCGCCGTGTAATGTTGTCACGATGTGCGCACACAACAACACTTACTACCGGTTCCGTCCACGCGGATGGAGGCGGGGCTGGCGGAGTGCATTGGCGGTGCGTAGAGTAGCGTGCTGCAAATACTTGGGGTGCATCGGACGCCGGATGCCCATCCACGCGGCGTAAAAGACGCGTAATATTCACACTAAAGTCACACACAAATGTGTGAAAACCGATCATTCCGTGCCGGATGGATGGGAATACGGCGTCCGATGCAGCCAAAACCCCAGCAACACGCTATTCTATGCACCGCCAATGCACTCCGCAACCCCCGCCTCATTCTCCGTCGATTTGGAAAGTGCCTTCAAATTATCCACCGCTATTTGCAATTTCCCGCCGTGTAATGTTGTCACGATGTGCGCACACAACAACACTTACTACCGGTTCCCCACGCGGATGGAGGCGGGGCTGGCGGAGTGCATTGGCGGTGCGTAGAGTAGCGTGATGCAAATACTTGGGGTGCATCGGACGCCGGATGCCCATCCACCCGGCGTAAAAGACGCGCAATATTCACACTAAAGTCACACAAAATGTGTGAAAACCGATCATTCCGTGCCGGATGGATGGGAATACGGCGTCCGATGCAGCCAAAACCCCAGCAACACGCTATTCTATGCACCGCCAATGCACTCCGCAACCCCCGCCTCATTCTCCGTCGATTTGGAAAGTGCCTTCAAATTATCCACCGCTATTTGCAATTCCCGCCGTGTAATGTTGTCACGATGTGCGCACACAACAACACTTACTACCGGTTCCGTCCCACGCGGATGGAGGCGGGGCTGGCGGAGTGC